>LKNJ01005095.1:0-38278 GCA_002120245.1 Maccullochella peelii | reverse complement strand
TATGTGTATATGTGTATATGTGTATATGTATATATGTATATATGTATATGTGTATGTATTTATATATATATATGTATGTATGTATTTATATATATATTTATATATATATACACACACACACAGTATATGGCATTTTAAATGTGAGGACGATGACACCAATCATCCCCTGTTGCAGATGGGGTCCAAGGAGGTATGCTGGAGGTCAGAGACTTCAAGAAGAGAGCTAAAGAGGGTGAGATGGGCAAAGCAATGCATCGTTACTATGACAGATGATGTGCAGCTCCCTGTACTTGAGACACAGTGTGCAACTCAATAGTCTGGACTTGTGTCCTCACTGCTATGTGAAATCCTGCCCTCATCCCTCTCAGCAGAATACAGATTACTGATTATCCAAGCTAACAGATGATTCCCCTTTTGTCTGTTCAGTGTGCAATAAGATGACCAAGTACCCTCCCATCAGTTCTTTCCTGTGCATGGACATGACCTACATCACTTGTCTGCTCAAGGATGGGTTTGGCTTCAAGGAGAGCACCGTGCTGCAGGTGAGGCAGTATCACACAACACAATCAATAGGGTTTATGTCCTTGCTCACAAGGACACAACAGAAGGAATAAACAGGAAGGAACTTTTTTTTAAATCAACTACTCATGTTAAAAGTTGTGTAGCTCAGACTTAGTTGTATGAATCATAAGCTATTAACTCACATTAAAAGACACGAGCATGGCTAAGTTTAAAATAGTCTCCATTTAGCATTTGTTGTGCCATTTTAATAGACCCTAGATAAGGAGACCATGACTTAGTAATGGCAAAGATGGCTAGTTCTTACCACTTTCTGTGACCCCCGACATTTGTAAAAAAGAAAAACATTTTTTTAAATAGTAGTGCACACTTAAAGAGCAATTCATGCTCACTGACATAAGTGAATATAAAAAGGAAATTCTATACACAAATTCTGTTACTTTTTTTATTTCAATAAATACAAAAGGCATTTGAGTGATTTGGTGTTGGGGTTTTTTCCCCCTCCTAGTTGACCAAGAAAGTGCACAACGTGGAGGCAAGCTGGGCTTTGGGCGCCACATTGGACCACTTCCACAACCTGAAGATCCACTGAGGAGAAAGGAGGAGCAAACACTGCCGACTGAGGTGGTGCTCAATAACAAACACACCGCCTTATCTAACGGCCCCAGACATCTGCAGTTTCATGAGGGCAGAACTAACCGCATGGGTAATTAATTTCTTTTAAAAAGCAATTCTTCTCGAGTGTTAATATATTGAGTTGTAAATGACCAATGTGTTGCCTTACTCAGAGAACAAGTGAAACACTGCAGGTTGACATTTGAAAGATGTTACCAACAACACACTGTGTTCATGCAGCTTTGGGCATTACTGTGTACACAATTTGTTTGAAATAGAAGTTTTTGTTTTTACTCAGGTTAATAAACAGGGTGGCCTGGCTTGTTAGGCTGGTAGTGCTGTGCAAGACCAGTGTTTACATGCAGCAATGTGATATACTGTGCTTTAGCAGATTTTAATGCCAAGTGTTTTGTAATTAGTAATAAGGATAATAGGATATACACGTGTCTGGTACATTTAAATTTGACAGTCAATCCTATCAGCCATTTAAGTTTTAAAAATAAGTGGGACTTATTTTCCATTAGTGAACATCATCACTGCGTTTCAACCTTAGACTTCTGTTTACAATGATAATGCACATAACAATGCATGGTCATTATATTGTCATAAACTTTTAAACCCGTCTCAGTATTTCTTTGGGAGTATTTGTTTTCAAAAACTTGAGGAAAAATGGTTGTTTACAAACTTTGCCATTTCACATTTGTCAAAATAAAACCATCATCGGTCACTAATTACAAATATCTACATGGGGGGGAGTCAATGATTCATCTATTGACCAACAGATGTCTATGTTTAGTCCACAGTCAGTCTAGTGCTGCTGAAAGAGGCAGTGTGGGACATTTTTCATGATGGCAGTCTACAGCAGCGCCACCACATCTTCTCCATATGTATGACCTTCGGTCGTCATGGTCACCAGTTCATGGGGCTGAGAGAGAACTACCACTGAGTCTGCGGAGCCTGGAGGGAGGGACACAGAGACAAGTTCAAAGAGAAACTACCTGGCAACATGAATGTTGTCTGATGACAATGATGTGAGACACACTAAAAAGTTTTCAGAGTAAGAGTATTCAGTCCAAGGGGGTGAATGCTATCTATAGGCATTACAAACAAGTGTGGTTTTGAGAAACTATTTTAGAGCTAGGCCATATGGTTGACGTCAACAGATAACATGCTATATTTATATATGCAAAAATCATGTTACCACAATATAATACACAAAAATAATACACTAATATTGAATAACCCTTGAGCCGTAAGCATATGCTGCTACTGGGGTGGACAAAATAACACGGGTAAATACCAATTAACTAAAGATCTGTGTTTGCTGTGGCTGTCAGAGGTGTGGACTGAACTCTGGCCATATTTTTGCAGTGTTACATAAATACCCTATTAAGTGAATTTCAGTATGTGGTAGTTACAGTCTACTTCTCCTTTACCAGTGCAGTTCTGCTGCATTCAGCAAATGTCCACAAGTTTTCTTTCTTTGTTTAAATGTATTGCGTTTAGATCACACAGAACAATACTACAACAACAGTTGTAAAATATTATTGTACGTAATGGTCCAAGAGTTGAGTAATCATAGTTGGGTTGGAAGCATTCAGAACAACAATGTTTGTGGTATATCTAAGACGAATAGCTGGACTAAAACTAAGAAGAAACCAGGTTTGACGAACAGGGAGGGGTTTGTTAAGCAGATTGCTCACAGTGTCCAAGAACGTCAGTACAAACAACATCACAATACCAAAACATATGCATATACAGTATGTGCCCACAGCAGAAAAGCATGTTACATTTATCAGAATTGGAAAGGCTCACCCTGAATCTACAAGCTGGCGGGAGATGAAGATATTTTTTGTGCCTTTTTCTTCTTGCCACATTACATCATCTTGTGCTTACAACTGATTCACCAGAAATCCAGACAGCAGCTATTCTAAATCACCATTACAAAGGCAATTACACAGCTGAATCATTAAGTAGAGCAAGCTACCATCAAGCTGGGTTTCAACTTTGACAATCACCATTTTAATATAAGGGTTTTCAAGGCAACATAAGCAGCAAACTGTACAGTTACAGTACAAAGAGGGCTAAAAGCTGCTGCCTGAATTGTCAAAAATCCAAACGAAAACATCGCAAAGTTATGACAACTCAGGCAAATACAAGTGAGCTGGACTGTCACACGCAATGATTGAAAAACACTTAGCACCTCTGATGTGAACAGAACATTGTGAGCTTCACTAAATGGTCTTTTGCTGTTGTGAGATATTTTGTTTTTTTGTCCACCCTATATGTATTGTGTTTTCCCTGCCATACGTGTGCAAACGCCTACCTGGTGATCTCAGCATGGCATGGTGAAGATTCATGGGCTCCACGGTTGTTGTCATGGTGACCATACCGTCTCCATTTTCGCCGTCTGCCTCCAGCAGGCTGCTCTGTGTCAGAGCCTCTCCTGTCATTCGCAAACACAACAAACTTCAGCGTTTTTCCCACCCTTCAACATGTAGAAGAAAAAGAAGTGTGAATGAGGGAGGGGGGCCACACTGAACTTAATCCATGGTCTCTGCAAGACTTACAGCCAACAACTTACTGCAAGTCTGAGACATCAGTGCTCAAAACTGAAATCTGCTCATTATTACCAACTTTCTAAGTTACCTCTTGACGCTTGCATGCATACGTATTTTTTTGGTTGTTTTTAGGACTGTAGTTATTCCATCACAGTCGGTTTAATAATTCATCCAGTATAAATAACACAGGAACTACCCCCCACTGTTGTGAAGCTGTATTCCTTTGCTCTGCTTTTACAAAAGACCAGCCTCTTTGGGGAGGCTGACCCGAAAAAATGTGCAGTTTATAATTAGAACTTTGGCAGCGTTTCAGCTGCGGTGCTTCCCAATGCTACAGAAATGTGACAAAGAGGCAAATGCACTGTCTGCTCTCATTTTCAACACAAAAAAAAAACATAATTTCAGTTGATTTTGTACAATTAGACAATATGTTGGAATGTAAAGAGCTCATTGAGAGATGCTTTTAATCTGAAGAGGAGCTGTAACTGAGACTAAGAATAGAGGCAGGAGTGAACCCCATTTTCCACAGCTGCAGTGGGAGATTTATTCAAGTGTCCACTCTCTTATCTCTGTAATTTGTAAGGCGATGGCAAAAAAAAAAAAAAAAAAAAAAAGGCATTTGAGTAAGGCGAGAGGAACTTGAAGACATGAATTTTAGTTACTGTGCCATTATAACTTGGTGATTACATACTTTTCAGACGAATCTGACCCCATCGCAAGACGCCTAACAGGCCTATTTCTGCGGTAGAGTTGTGCTGTCTCTGCTTTTCCAGAGATATGTGCGGTCTAAAACAATCCAGCTACAGGCCCTGAAGAATACAAATTTGAATGATACATTTTTAAGAGCTAAAAGTAATTTATTATTCAAGAAAAGTTCCTAAATGTAACTTAAACCAACACCATCTCTATGCACATTTTAAAATGTATGGGCTGCTTGAAGCTACATAATCTAAGGATTAGCATAACCACCTACTGCAGTGTGTGAGAGAGAAAAAGATAATGGGAGTGAGAAAGACCTGTTTCTCTGCTTTCGCCACCGAGCCCCTCCTCTCCATGTCTCTTCCTCATGTGGACATTTCTGCTGCCGGACTGAGAGAAAGTCTTCCCACAGATCCCACAGTGATGAGGTTTCTCACCTGGGAAACACAAACACAAAGAGATGTACTACCCTGTGATCCTGTCTGAATTGATACAGGATGCATGTCTTCCAAGGCACATGATGACATGCTATATCTGTGGCACGCAAATTCCCCCCAAAAATAAAAAAGGTGCTCTGCCGCACAGCTGTAAACTCTGTCCCACTCACCAGAATGTACGAGCATGTGTTTTCGTAGACTGGAATACTCTGCAAAGGATCGCCCACATCCATCTGCTTCACACAGAAAAGGCTTCTCTCCTGGTAGCAGCCACCACACACACACACACATACACACGTACATATTATTGAACTCCACAATACAAAGACTTCATGTAGTACACTCATTATTGCACAATACGTTGAAAGTGATTTCAATGGCCCAAAACACTGGAAGTGTAGAATGCAGCATTTTTGTTGTTTATGGAACCCAAAGTGACAGCTGACCTATTTAAGAACGTAAAAAAATGTTCAATAATTTCATCCAACTAAGTGGATATTATAGCTCATACAAAGCTGTTTGTCCAGACATATGGGCAAAATATAAACACTGTGTAGTGTAGCTGGTCTGCTAACTGGTCCCTAGATAGAAGAAGCAGTCTGTGGATGAGGCCATCAAAAATCTTAATGTCACCCTAAATAAAATATGATAGTACTGATACTCATTGCAGCAGTGAAACGGAGGCGCCAGTGCTGCTGACTCTTCAAACTCTCCAGCCTTGACTGTACCAAGGAAGCATTAAATGAGCAGAGTCAAATGGCCTGAGTCAGTTATTGCTTCCAGCGTGTTTGGGCTTTCATACGCGGGTATCTCCTGCTCCCCACCTGTGTGTATGCGTCTGTGGTTCTTCAAGTTTCCAGCAGTGGTGAACTTCTTGCCACAGTTCTTCTCCTTGCAGATGAAGGGCTTCTCGCCATTGTGAGTCCTCATGTGAACCTGCAGCCTCTGCAGCACGTAGAAACTCTTCCCGCAGCCCTCGGCACCGCACCTGAACATTCGGTCGTTCCTGGGAGCCGAGATAACCAAACAAACAAGCCTCGGTGTCTCCTGTGCACACAGTTCGTTAGCAAAGGCCCACCCCGAGGTCAGACAAGGCATCCGGCAATAGATTTCCTACACGGGTGTTAAGAGAGCTCCTGCAGTTCAAGTACACACTTCTTTCTTAGCTGTGTTTCTCCCGTTTGGCTGCTCCATCTGCCTCCACCACAAACAACATGTGGAAAACACTCTGTGATCACTCCTCTGACTAAGCTGTAAAACATCTGTACAGCTCGGATCCAACACATCTGTCTCGTACTTTAGGATTGATGAACAGTAAACCCAGCACTAATTGCACCACTTACAGTTACCACTTTGAGTTAAGCTGAAGTTAAACCAACTTGGTCTCAAAAGCCTAAAAAAGAAGGCAAGAGGAAATATTTAATTAGTATTTACTCTGATTTCTGCAGCATTATACAATAAATGCTTTTCTCAGTGATATTGTGAATTTTGTTGTAGATAAAGGTTTCAAAATCTGATGAATAGTATTCAAATAGGTTTTTAGGACTTTTTTGTAATATTTCTTGAAAACGTAATGCAACTGAGGAACTTTAAAGTGATCCCCGTTTGCTCTTATAGGTCATAATGGCTTGGAATGTTCTATCAACAGCTAAGATTTGATTGCACATGTGATATTTAAAAGCCACAGTGTGTAATTACTTGTGTAAAAAGTGAGAAACTATATGTCATATTATTTTTCAATTTGGAAAATGTATCCACATTAGCCAGGACTTGCACTTGAATAATGATGCTTTGGCGACGGCATCTTGCCAGGACTGCTGCCTGGATCCATTATCCTCCATCGCTGTGTGTGTGTGTGTGTGTGTGTGTGTGTGTAATGTGTTACCTGTGCGTTTTGAGGTGGTATTTGAGATGAGCCGGCCAGGTGAACGTCCTGCAGCAACCTTCAAACGAGCAGCGCAGGATCTGCTTGGAGAGGGGGCGGCTGGTCCGAGACGGCAGCTCTCGCTTGTCCCCGGCATCCGCTGTCAAACTGTGCGTGTAGTCACCTAGGCAACCAGAAGAGGAAAGTGAGCAGGGTTGTGCAGAAAACAATCCAGCCATGCCAGGTAGCCGGCCACTAGAGCCCGGCAGTATAAAAGCTAATCGTCGGGTACTGACAGAGACCTGCTGAACAACTGCAGCCAAAAGAAAACAACCCGAAGCTGAACGCAATCACCGTCTCTTCACCTGCTCCGACTACCCGCTTTGAATGCCTTTAACAGGGCCAATTTTGCTTACAGCATGCCAGCAGTAATGCACCTATAACTAATACCCCACTGCTGAAGGAAACTTGTCTACTGCAAGTTAATGGGAGGGCGGCCATTAAGTTGGCTCAGATAGCTGCGTTTTAGTCCCACAAATGAAACAAGTTACAGTCTGCTGCAGACATTTTATTCAACAGTACCAAGTATTATTTTTTGCTTCTCTGGCTTAGAACTGCTCAGTTTGACCAAAAAAACAACAACTTAGTTTTACTTAGATTTCCTCTCCATCAGTTTGTTCCTCTGTTCTTGGTTGGTGGATATATGTAGAGCTATTTTTGGTAGTATTGTGACCTTTAATAAACAGACCCCCTAAAACAGTGATATTTCAAAAACTGTAAAAGATATCAAAAAGTTGAATACAAGTCTAATAGCTGAACATCTTGTGACCTGTTTAAAGTTGAAATGGAGTCTGTAGCTGAAAGTATGCGGAAGCCGTAGCATTTCAAAGTAGAGCAAGTTGAAGAGGGTTCTTCATTGACTTACATTGTAAAATNTTTGAAAAAAGCTTAATATTTTAAAAAGTATAAAATGTATTAAAAAGTTAAATACAAGCACACATGTCCTTAAAGAGCTGAACATTTTGATAGTTGAATGGTTTCTGTAGCTGATAGTATGCTGAAGCAGTAGGTGACCGAAAAACGTACGGAAGAATAATAAAGAACAGGATAACAATAGTGTGAATGCTTCCAGCATTCACACCAATAAACCTTAGAATAACAATAGTGTGAATGCTGAATCAGCATTCCCACTAATTATGAAAAAAACGCAAACTATAAATAAAAGATTTTTTTTTTAATCGTTTATTTTTTTTAAAGCACAAGCACAGTCCCAGTGTCTTTATCTTTGATAAGGTAACATTTAGAAGTTATGAGGGGGAATGCCCTGCAAACATTACCCAACTGTTATATCACTCCTCCTCTCTCAGCCTCCCCTCCACTTATACTCTTTCCATTCCTGCCTCTCTGTCTTTTAATTTAATTCAATTCAATCAGTTTTATTTATATAGCGCCATATCATAACAAAATTATCTCAGGGTACTTTTTCATATAGAGCAGGTCTAGACCGACTCTTTAACGCACACAACCAAATGCACACAGCTCCCACATAAACCAACAGGCAGCCCTTTATGTGGTAAGTCTGGTATTGGAAGGCAGCAGCAGAGACAGCTCGGTGAACACATTATGTGCTGTTAAAGCTGTAGAACAGACTTGGGTTGTGTGTGTGTGTGTGTGTGCGTGTGCATGTGCATGTGTGCGTGCACCCCCAAGAAGGGCCCCAGAAAGCCGGTGGATACAGTATACAGGGCCTCCTTGCTGTTAGGCAATAGCATTAACTATCAAGCTACTCTATTATGAACCATTACTCCTAATATAATGTCAACTACAAATATTACATTTGCATAATGGGTGTCACCAGACCAACAACAACCCCCATAAAAAAAATCTAATAAATAAAAACTCAAAATTTGCATTAAATACTTCCCCACGTCCTGAGGAATGAATTTTTCTGTTTTCACATTCATTTGTGTGCGCAAACCCACACTGTTAGGTTTACAGAAGCCCAGTTGATTTGATTATCCGCATTTATCTACCTATGCAGATAAAATATACCGAGTCCAGCTGAGACAGACACTAGTAACTGGAACCAAATTGATGCAACACAATTCCTTCTTTTCCTCTTTCCTTCCTTCCTTCCTTCCCTACCTTGATTGTTTGCAACTTTTTACTTCAGACTTCCAGCCCACCAAATTATTTCCATTTACTGAAATAATTATTTGTTTGGCAAACAATTTGGCCAAATATATGTTTTAATTTAATTTTTTTCCCTTTCTGCCTTCTTTCACTCCATCTTTGCACCTGTTCCACATTTTTCCTCTGCTTTCTCTGCTCCCTGCTAATTACCACAAATTGATCAGATTTAATTATCTGAATCTGAATATCATTTTGAGCGTACAAAGCAGCACTGACAGAGAGCAGAGAGGGGACGGGACTGAAAAGCATTTTTAAAAATAATGAGCCACAAATTTAATTTACATGCTGTGCAGCCTTTTACTGAATCTTATTTTTCAATTTGTAGAAAACATAAAGTAAGCTAAGTGCAAAATGTCTTGTTAAGTAAAACTGTTTAAAATCCATTACATGTTTGTTTTTTTCATATTCCCCCACCTGGGTGGGCGTCTGGGTGAGAGAGCTGTTCATGGTCTTGGCAGCATCCAGCACCCTGCTCTCCTACTGTCCTGAACTCACTGGCTGCATGCTGCTAAATCAAATTACATTTCATCAGACAAAAGCTGTTTTTTTCTCACTACACAAGTACAAATAAGACTGTTGAAAATCTAATCACAGTATAAGGTTTATTGCTCTCTCATTTTGAGGTTTTCTTTTGTTTGGCTGTTTGCCAGGTGCTGGCAACTGTCCCTGAATTTTTTTGCCAAATTAAAAAGTCACACTAATGCTGCGAGGCTCACTTGAAAAACGACTTTGTTTTGTATTATTAACTTTCTGTTTGCATGTTGTATTTCCCTTTGTTTCTTATCCATGCTGTCTGTTTCTTTTCATCATTTATTGTTCTCCCTCCCATGTTTCTCTTTTCTTTCTTTCCTCCATTAATCCCTTACTTTATTCAATATTTCTCCTACCCCCTGCTCCTCTCAGTCTCAAACATCTCATCTTCCTTCGCTCATTCCCTCATCGCTCGCTTCTGTTATGAAACATTTTATCATCAGTGTCTTCGTCGCCTGCTTCATTCTTTCTTTTTCATCCCTCTTATTCACTTGTAAAACATTTCATCAGTCACCATTACAGCATGCACATTCTGTTATGATGATATCAGTCTTTCCATTCAGTAGCCTGTGGCTTATCTAAAGCGGCTGCTCAGCCACAAACACTTGTGCTTTTAGAGGTGGTTGTTGACATTAAGACTCTTAAACTATCCAAGGCTGTGGTTTTCCCCCTCAGTGGATTGTGTGTGTGTGTGTGTGTGTGTGTTGAGTTATGAAGATGAAGATCCAGCCACAGTGTGAATGTAGGAGGTCTTATTGAAAACCTTCAAGAAGGCACTGCACTCATACACACATTCCCTTCAGATATGGAACATAAGTAAACATAAACACCTGGAACGTGTGTGTGTGTGTGTGTGTGTGTGTGTGTGTGTGTGTGCGCGCGCATGAACAGGAAAAAATAGACAACATACTGTACAGTACACACTGCTGAGTCCTTATCCTATAAATAGCAACAATAGCCCTCAACAGGGCCTCTAAGGGAGCCACAGAGTGGTCTGCCACAGAGCCAACACTTTCATCTTGGTAGGTGGCAAGTATGTGTGTGTGTGTGTGTTGCTGGCACCAGCAGCAGATTGCCTGTGTTTTGTACTCCCTGTCCTCACCCACACAGCCAACTTTACCTCACTGCAAAGGCTCATGCCCACACATACCTGTCAATATGTGTTGGATCAAACCCGCTCTGCCCACTGAGCAACCGCAGTGTTACATGAACTCATACTTTAAAGTTAGATATTTTAAAAATGACAAACAGTATCAACAATGTGTTTAGGGCAGCACAGCCCAGGTGGCAATTCAACCCCCTGTCTGTCCCTTGCAGTGTTAAGGTGTGTTCAGACAGAAAGCAAAGCGATGGTTCGCCTGGCATCAAACACTTGAATTGGACCACTGGACTATTTGTGCTGTCTGTGTTAATTTGGCCCAAATAGCAAATATACTAACCACATAGACGTTAGCTATAAGCTAGCTAGCAACAGACACTGACACTGTCTGTGGGAGTGTGCCTGTAGGTATATATATGACTATGGGTTGTGGCTCTATATTTTATATAGTAGTTTAGCCAATCTGAATTCAAAATTCAAACTATTAAGTTGATAAGCAAAAATTATTGATGATATGAATTAGGGCTGAGGCGGCTCATTGACGTAATCAACTTAATCAACATAATAGATTACAGAAATACGTCGATTTGCATAACTTAAAAAAGTATCTTTAGAATAACTGATACATTAGTCGTTAGATTAATCGATGAAAAAATAATCGTTAGTTGCAGCCCTAATAGGAGATTCTGACTATTGAAGCCAACGAGACATGCCCAGCGAGATCACTTCACTAGAGAGCTTACAGAGAGCACACTAACTAGACATTAGCCAAGTTTCATTTTGGCGAATTACATTAAGCATTAAGGTTAAGTAGCTACAGAAAATTTAATCTGCCACCTGTGACTTTTTTTTTTTTTGCCATTTCAACTGGCAAAAGCGACAGTCAGGTGTGTCTAATAATGAAAAACCGGCTGTCTCCATGATTGTTTTGTACATTATTCTTTGCTAATAAAAAAGAGCATGGACAGACAAAAGGTTTAATAACCAGATCCAAAATGTAACTGCTATTTGAACCCTACCCAACACAATTTAAATTCTCTAACATCATTTTAGACTTTCCTCCATGTGCAAACTAGAAAAAAAAACCTTACAAATTGAAATGCAAATGGTGATTTGATTTGATTTGATTTGATTTACATAGGGAACCTTGGGCACACACCACTGATGACCTACTGTAATTACAAATTCCAAGAAGCAGCATAAGAATCCTACTATCAGGAGGAAGACAAACTCATCCTGATTAACTCCAAAATGCATTGTGGTCAAGGTAGATTTTCTTGAAAAGGTGACTGTTACTACCTGACAGTGGCTATTTGCTGTAATAGTTGCCTTTGGTCTCTTTGTAACATTTTATCTTGTGAGTGAAAAGGTGGCTTCTGTTGGTCTGTGATATTTTCTATTGAAAAATGTCACATTATGAAAACAAAGGAAAAATAAGTAATGATGTAAGCCAGGTCTGTCACCATGAGTTTTGCTCAGTGTGTGTGTGTGTGTGTGTGTGTGTGTGTTTTTGTGTTTGACCATGTTGTGCATTTACCAGCGGCTCGGGGCAGTGTGTGCTTATTGGACTGGTGACAGACTGGTGTATTATTCATCACCTGATGGAGAGTGACAGATGACCCTTTATGAGTCCATGCATCGACGTGTTCATTTCAACAAGTGATAAAGAGAAGGTGGTGCTGATGTGTTTTTGTGGTAGATGTTCTTACGTCTGTGTGTCTCTTTGTACCTTTGTGACTTTGTGTGTGTACAAGAAACAGGTAAGAGGACACACAGAAGAAGTACTGTACAAAACAGAATCTATCAATTAAAAAGGAAGCCAAGACGAGGAAGAGAGTGAGAATGTGTTTCTTGTAACTATCAGTGGTAACCAAAGGCATTTACTCAATTACTGAACTTATGTCTACATTTGTGGTGTTTGTACATCACTTAAGTATTTCCATGTTTATGTGACAGCAATAGTTAAATTGCATTGCAGATTTTACTCCTCACCGGCTACAACATGAAAACAACCCTATTTACGTTTTCTAAGAAACGTCATGCCGCCCGTTTTCTGTTAACATCTTGAAGAAACATTATTAACTAACACATCTGGCAAGTCGCAAAATGCTGATATTGAATGTATTAGCAAAATGTTCAATATTTGATCTGTTTTCCCTTTAATATCTGCTCATAACAACAAAAGCATGATTAACATATTAACATACTTTAACATTTAACCAAAATCGGGATCTGTCCTGAATATTAACCAAAGAGCTTATATTGCCTAAACCTAATCACACTTGGGACACTGATGATAAAACTAGTTTTGAATGCAATGTAATGTGTAATGGAGTATTTTTAACAATGTTGACTTGTAAAAGAACTAAATAGTTTTTTTGCGCTTCTAGTGGTCGGTGGTCGCCTAGTGAAAGACATAACAACAGCTTTACACACAAAATCCTCAAAGTTGCTACCACAATAATAATATTGATCCCTATACAGCTTGTACTCAGCACAAGACTGCTTTGAATCAGGTATCAATCTGCTAGAGTAGAGAGAGAGAGAGCGAGAGAGAGGTTCATCCATTTCCTGCTGAGTTAAGAGAAGTGTTGCTGGACCCCGAACACCTCCTGCACAGCACAGTGTGTGTATGTGTATGTGTGTGTGTGTGTGTGTGTGTGTGTGTGTGTGTGTGTGTGTGTGTAAGGTGCACACAGTGCATTTTGTGTGCCTTCAAGTGTGTGTATGTGTGTGTCCTCTAGTCTCCTCTCAGCATGCAGCAGTGAGTGGCAGCTGGTGATTTCGAGCAACAACTGTTCAGACCTGAGGAACCCCAGTGTGCAGCTGTAAATAAAAGCTCATTCTGATTTAAACAGGGGCTCTCAACCGATTTTCCCCTCCCCCCCATACTTTATGTCCTGCCTACTACTCCACAGGCAGATGTTTTCAGCTAGAAAGCTCTGGAAAACCAAGTGCATGTTACCTGCGCAGGACCAAACAGCAGATACACAAGCGACTAGCTGGTGAACAGAGTGGAGGATTTAGCAGCTAAAGAACCAGATTTTTCCCTCAGGAGTTGGTGGAGACCACAAAAAGAGCTAAAAGAGAGTGAATATCGGGCAGCTGGACAGAAACATGAGTCCAAATGAATGCTAATGTTGCTCTGTGTCCGCTGGATGTGTAAATAGCCAACTGTTTGCTAACACAGTCACCGTGACAGTGTGTTTTTTTCTATGTCAATTAATTCAGCTTTAACGTATTCTGTAAAATCTTAACTTATTTTAAAATATTGGTATTGGTAGTTTATAAAAACACACACATAGAGTATAATTACAACAGGAAGGCTAGTCCAAAACTGCAGTAGTGTACCTGGAGCATTGTTGGCTCACTATGTTGCACCTGACTACAATTAGAGTGGATACATCCAACAGCCTGAGGCTGAGACACACACACACTGCTGCATGTACATACAACCACCAACATGTAAAAACACAAGTACAATGTACACAGAACCTTCACACTATGCTATGTAAGATTGGAAGGGAAAAGTGTAAAAAAAAAAAAACAGTGGACAAAGACAGCGCAGTTTAGATGTGGGGTTGGGGGGGATAGAAACAACACAGGGAAAGTCTTTACTTACCTTCATTGTGTGTTGGAGAGTTAAGGTTCTCCCAAGCTTCTGTTGCTGCATGTACTAAGCAGTTCTCTAATATAAAATGGTCCCACCAACAACAAAGTGCCCAGTATGTCCCAACCTAAGCTCCTCTCTGTGATACCCAATACCTCCTCAGCTGCTTCATGATAAAAGGTACAAATAACTCTCTTTTCTGGAAGACTTTTACTGTGAAACATCAGTAGGAAGTGTTGGGCTTACATGGTGCTGTGCTTTCTGACAACTGTTGTCTAGTATCCTGCGTTTATCATTGAGGTGCACTTTGTCTGTGTGACATGTGATGCTTAGTTTATATATGTATATTTTAGTTTGCTCTGTCTGTGTTCACAGAACTTGAATTATGAGACATATTTATCAATTTCTGCCACTTTTTCAGTGGCCTGGTGTGGCACTCCTCAGCAGGAAGCAGGGCAATCACTGAGTCTGCCCTAAGCCATGCTGTGATATTGCATTTAACTGATTGGCTAAACATGTGTGGTCCTGCATGTGACTAGAAAGAACACACCGCTTTTAAAAAGGCTGAAAGAATTTTCATCCTACAGTTTCTGTAGTTTGGAGTTTTGCTACAGTCCTGTTCTTACAGTCATCTAAGACTATCTAACCTAAATGACAAAAGTTTTTGTTTGTCAGTGCGTTCAAAAACAACCCATATGACTGGCTCAAATTATTCATGTGAGCATTTTCTCTTTCTGCCACCTTTGGTTTATGTTTGGTTAAGTTCATGCAATTAAACCTTTATGGCCATGATCACACAAAGGAGAGATCATTTCCATGGTTTAAAGAAAGCAATGTTGAGTTTCGGGTGGAGAGGAGCTTGTAAGTCGCGACCTCCGCTGTCAAAGTTTGTACACACAAACATCCACTCAGCTTTCTGCAGCAGCACAATAACAGCGTCACGACCACAAGAGATCACTTCTCAGGAAAATGTAAACATATCCTATAATATTAAATAATAATAATAATAAACTTTATTTATATAGCACCTTTCATATAGTTGGTGTAGCTCAAAGTGCTGTACAATAGAAATGAAGGAAAAAGAAAATAAAACATACAAAATAAAAAGCTACTAATAAAATAGTACTAATAAAACCAAGCAAATGAGTAACAAGTACGAGAAGCAGCTACTCACAAGGATAGGTGTGTGGACAATGGAATATTTAAAAGACAGCACTAAAAACATAAGGAGTCGGTCTAGTCGCGCTATATAAATAAAACTGAATTGAAATTGAAATAAAGAAAGGCATACGACCAATAAAATATGTCAAGATAAAACAGAGATTAAACAAAACAAGGGTATGGAAAAGTGACAATTAGTTAAAAGCAATGCTTAATAAATAAGTTTTCAATTGTCGTTTAAAAATGTTCACAGAGCTTGCATCTCTTATAGCCTTGGGTAGGGAGTTCCATAGTTTTGGGGCAGAGTTAAAAAAGGCTCAGCTTCCGATTTTGTTATTCATGTGAATAGTGTTTTTATATATAAAAAACGGCAGTCGAGGATCTAAGAGGCAGTGAAGGATTATAAAACGACAAAGAGTTAGTAATGTAGGCCAGTCCCAAACCATTGAGAGAAAGTAAAAGAACTTCAACATCGATCCTAAAAGACACTGGGAGCCAGTGCAGGTTCACTAAAACTGGGGTGATATGCTCTCTCTTTCTTGTTCTAGTTAAAAGTCTAGCAGCAGAGTTCTGAATTAATTGTAGTTTATCAATTAATTGTTTTGGAAGACCGGTGAAGAGAGAATTACAGTAGTCTAATCTACTTGAGATAAATGGATGAACAAGTTTTTTGCCATCTTGTTGGGATAGGAACGGCCATACCTTTGCAATATTTCGTAAATGAAAGAAAGCTGACTTGCCTTTTATGTGTGATTTAAAACTTAAGTCTGAGTCTAGGATAATACCAAGGATTGTGACTTCCGATTCAACCTGTGAAGCCAAACTGCCAAGTTTGGCGAGAACCAGCTCTCTTTCTGCTTGTGGGCCAACTAATAAATTTTTCACCATTTAATATAAGATAATTGTTCTGCATCCACTTATTTACTGCAGCAAGACCAGTTGTTAAATGGCAAAGGGATTGGTCATCATTTGGGTCATCCGCATAGCTGTGGAAATTAAGCTTATGTTCTCTGATAATATTGCCTAAAGGAAGCATGTATATTGAAAAAAGCCGAGGACCAAGGCAGGTTCCCTGAGGAACACCAAAAGATAACTCATATTTCCTTGACACGTGATCTCCCATAGTGATAAAAAAAACTTTCTCCCTGTTATATAAGAGCAGAACCAGTTCAAAACAGTCCCGGAGAGGCCAACCCTGCTCTCAAGGCGCTCAATGTGAATGTTGTGATCAATTGTATCAAAGGCAGCACTTATATCTAATGGAACTAGAACAGAGACCTTGTTGGCATCAGTGCTGACTGCCCTGAACCCTGACTGAAACTTTTCTAAAAGATTATTTTTGTTCAGGAAATTGGTAATTTGGTTAAAAACAACCCTTTTAAGTATCTTACTTAAAAAAAGGACATGTGATATTTGAAAATTGCTGTTGTTTTTATGATGAGGACAGTGTCACTGTGCTTACAAGTTTGTTTATGAGTGTGTGTGTGTGTGTGTGTGTGTGTGTGTGTGTGTGTACATTCTTGCTTGTCCAAATGCTTTTGGATGACTGTGAATGCCTGTGCGGATTTGTGTGTGTGTTATGTCATTATCTGTAATAGAAAACCACAGGTGGCTCTATTAATCAGTCTAAACACTGCAGCAAATGGTGTGACACAGACTGGCAGCACTTTGTGTGCATTGATGTTTTCTGCCTCAGATCAGACCTTTGTTGTTGTATTTTACAGGCTATAACTCTCCTTTTGGTTTGCCTCTTTCTCTCTTTCTTTACTCACCGGAGGAATAAGACTATTTAGGTCCTTGTAGAATAGTGTCTTAATGGAAATATTTGTTTTTTATGAGCTGCGTCTTAATTGCTTAGTTTTGGCCATCTTTTCTATTGGGTATCATAACATTTTACTGACCAGCTCATGCTGACATTATGGCATTGCAGAGAGTTCACATAGAGTCTTAAACACACTGTTTCCGTGTGCTGCTAATCCACCCCTAAAGATGTAGAGTGTCATGACTAACTCATTTAGGACAAGACAAACAAAAGCGGTCCACGCAGTAGCAATCATATATAAAGGATTTGTAGGGGATAACTCAAATAAGGGTGGGGTGTGTTAGCCTGTAGTATGTTGCATTAATAAAGGAGAAACCAAACATGTTTTGTTTTTTAACAATTAGTGTTTGTTTTATTATAGGATATTATGTAGTAATGTGCATACCATTTTCTTAAGAATTATGAATTATTACACAGACATTGTAAACTTTGAGTAAGTTTCTTTACTTATGTACTGTATGTATATCTCTTAAGTATTCAGGCGAGAAGTCTTGTTGTTGTCACTAATAGCTGCACAAATGTATAGACTACTTGTCCTATTTAAAATAGAATTTTAACAAACGTAAATTTAACAAACTCATGAGGATTTGTTGTTGTCTGTGTGAGGCAGGATGGCTTTGAGAATATGAGGTTCACTTATGGATGGCTTTTGGGTCTGTTTCAATAGCTTTTTATTCTTTATTCTTACACTTTTTGGACTCCATACATCACTGGTTTCCCAAGAGTGTAAGGCATGTCATTCAAAAACAATACATTGTTCATGTTTTCATATCGCTTTTCTGCTGAACATGTCTGCCATAGGCTCTTCTGTATATTATTTCTACATTGTTGTAGAAATATTTTATTTGCCAAGACGCCTAAATTATTCATGATCACACACTTACCAATGTGTCTCATTTTTTTTGCTTTCCCCCTTTTTCTAGCTCTGTACAAATTCTCTTTCTCATTTCTGCTCCTCCTTTCTCTTCTTCTCACATACTTCCATCCTCTCTCTCCTCTCTGTCTCTCTCTCCCTACAGGCTACGGAGGCCCTTTTCTTATGAGAACCCTAGATCTCAGTCGCAGCTTTGCAATGGCTCAATATTGTATCATCTATCACTCTGCATAGAGCTGCAGGCTGCATCAGCCTCACCGGACAGGAAACAAGATTTATTACAGAGGACGACGCCCTGCATGTGTGGCGGGAGGAGAGACAAAGAGAGATGGAGATGCAGTTGGACAGAAATGAAGACTGAAATGTGGCGAAGAGAGACAGACAGACAGACAGACAGAGAGGGAGCAAAGATGGAGACTGGTCAACAGAAAAAGGTAGAAAAATGTGTTTTTTGGCAGGAGGTGTATGTAATAGGAAATAGGAAGAAAGATAGATGAAGCAAAAGAAAAGGCTAATGAGCTTGAGTGATTGAGAGTATAGTGTATGTGTGTGTGTGTGTGTGTGTGTGTGTGCATGACAGACATAGTTCTTAAAGGCCAATGCCTGGCTGTGTGTCCATTAGGTGTTTAGTAATGACTGAGTTTGTGTGTGTGCGTGTGTGCCTTCAGGAATCATTTGTGTCAGTGTGATTGATGACTGACCACAGTCGCTGTTTAAACATTTAAAATCTTTCAGGACAGAGGAGCAGGGAGGCGAGGATGAGAGCGATAGTGAAAAGAAAGATGGAGAGAGCAGAGGGTCTTAATGATCAAATCTGATCCAACATAAGCAGAAATCCACATCAACACCATCACGGTCCCTACCACAAAAAGATGTAAATCCCACATGTAACACAATACATCCTGACTTTGCTTTTAAAGTGCTATATTTGGCTAATGACTCACCACATTGTAAAGTAGGAAAGGCTCTGGTCAAAGCCAGTTTCAGGTATTTAGAGTGTAAGGAAGTTAAACTAGCTCATGCTGCCACAGAATTCTGAGCCGTCCCATGTAAGAAATTATTTTAAGTATGAAGGTAAAGTAAAATACTGATTAAAAGATTGTTCTAATTAGGACACTGTCAGGATTTCAGTTGTTCTACAGTAAAACTTGGTAAATTTAGGAATCCAGTCCATGAAAGCAGTCCTGACCTAGAAGGGGCCACCAACGTCAGGTCCATGACCATTTTGGGTCCAAGCAATAAATTAAGAAACACTGCATTATATTCACAGCACTGATTTGACAGTAAAGCTAGTTTTTCAGGAAGATACAGTTCAGATTGTGAACTGTTAGTGTTAGATCAGCTGAACATTAACTAAAAAACCCTTTCACATGACAGAGGGGTTAATTTAAACACACTGTCAATACAACTAGCTGCTGCTAACTGCTTTCCTGGTTGCCACTGAAACCTCACCCATATCCTATTTATAATGTTTTATTAATTGTAATGTGTACAGAAAACACTTAGCAACAAGGCTGTTCCTTAGCTCTGATCACTACATTCCCTCAAAGGGTCTCATTTTAACCCACTGATGCTTTTCTGATAAGGCAAGGAAGATAACTTAAAAAAAAAAAAGAGTTTAACATTTTGAGAAATACACATATTTCCTGTCTTTCCCAAGAGTGAGAGGAGTAGATTGACGTCAATCTCATGTTTGTGCATTAAGCAAAGTCAGCTGAGAATGACTTCCGCCCTCACTGCTGGCTTAAAATGTCAATACTCACACACCCATTAATCCACTCTTGGATAATTTTACACTCTTGCATGTTAACCTGTAATGTGCAAATCATCCCAGGCAGACATGTCATATGAACCGAAAGAGTGGATTTACTGCAAGTATTGGAAGCACAGGTTCATTCCTCAGTATTTCATAAATGGCCTCCCTATACAGTAAGTCAAGTCAAATCAGTGTTTTATATATATATATATATATATCTGAAAATCACAAATCACAAATAAGCCCCCGATTCGGAAGAAGAAAGAAAAAACACCCAAAAAACCCTTTAACCAGAGAATAAAAGAAACCTCAGACAGAGCAGCATAGGAGGGATCCAGAAATAACAAAATTAAAATTACAGTATGGAGGAACAGAGTGACAATGTTAGGTAAATAGAGTGCAACTATATATGAAGAATATGGATCTGGGAAGATGTCGAGCAACCTTCAGGTGCTGCTAAAACAGGAAGGACCTGAGCCATGACCTCCTCTCCACCATGAAGACCTGGACACACTTTAGATACACACAAGAGCCTGTATCTTCTACAAAGTTTTGCAGAGAAATTTGTTTTTCACTAACTCCTAGTGTTGTAGTATAGCCATGCTGATAGTTTTGGTTTCCTTTGTGAAAGGGTTACGAGCCTTTTGCTGCCAACAAAATACAATGGAGGTGAATGGACTTTTGTTTGGGGTGCTCAAAGCGTCAAAAGTTTCACAGTGGCATGTCTTTCCAGAAACTCAGGATAATCCAAAGACTTCATTTTCTATAGTTTTTATTGAGACTTGTTTGGTAGAAAGTAAGTAAAGTTGTTTTTATGATCTGGGTGAACTGAACTTTGAAAGACAAACTGCTGACAGCACTGTAAGACATTTGAAACAGTAAACATCATTTATTTTAAATCGCGGCGTTTTGGATTGCTTGGCTGACACATGACACTAGATACTGTTTTTGTGCACTGCGGGGGAGGTGAAACAGTTTTTGCAGGAGAAATTTGATCATTCAGTGTTTAGCCGATACTGGTGGAAAATGTTGGACGTTACACAGAAAGCTAACAGGTGTGGGACACGGAGGTGGAAATGGTGGGAGGACTGGAGGGAGAGAAGAGAAGTCACAAATAAAGAAAGAATAAAGGAAGTAAAAGTTGCCGTGGATGACAGATGGGTTTGAAAAAAATACGTGTTTTAGACAGAAAAGCCATGAAGGACCGAGGCGTGGAGAGGGGGAAATGGAAAGAGGAAAAGGAGACAGACAAGCAGATTGTGTGTGTCTGTCTGTGTGTGTGTGTGTGTGTGTGTGTGTGTGTGTGTGTGTGTGTGTGTGTGTGTACCAGCCCCAGACAGACAGGCACTCCACTCCAACAGTCTGGATGCTCGACTGTTCTCAGGCCTTCCAATATAATTCAGCCGTTCCGCCATGTCAAGTTCCCCAACGCGGCCCTGTAGGGCCCGCCACGCCTCCCTTTCTCCTCGCTTCCATATATGGGCGTCCTGTCCCCCCGCGGTGCTCAAAGGGATTATTATGTTTATGTCCGCGCTGCTCCAGTGACCCTGTGACAGAAAAGAAGAGAGATTGTTCATGCTATTTCCACCCTGCTTTCTGTGACAGCAAACCGTCTCCAGGACATCAGTGTCAGACAGATGTGTGTGTGTGTGTGTGTGTGTGTGTGTGTGTGTGTGTGTGTGTGTGTGTGTAGACAAAGAGATAATGGAAAGATTAAAACATCAAAAACACACAAGCACAGATATTTAAAACAATAGTTCCACATGTTGGGGAATATGCTTATTCGCTTTCTTGAAGAGAGTTAGATGAGTCTATTTAAAAAAAATAAATTTACAAATTAAACAAACAATATATATAACATGTTAATTAGTGAGCTTTAGAGGTGCTGGTAGGCAGATTCTGTTACCTTTGAACAGAGTCAGGCTAGCTGTTTCCCCCTGTCTTCAAGCTAAGCTAAGCTGGCTAATGCTAGTTGTAGCCTTATTCTTACCAGACAGATATGAGAGATCTCACTCTTGGCAAGAAAGTGAATGAGTGTATTTCCCAAAGTGTTAAGCTATTATGTCCCCAGCTTGTTTTATATGTGAGAACTCAGGGTTGAACACATAACATGCTTTTAAACCAAGTAAGTAATAGATATTCTAGTTATTAACAGCTAATACAGATATTGGTGACCACGTACTATTCTAAGCTTTCACACCAAATTATCTGCTGCGTTGTTGTGGTTCAATTGTATAAATTGTTGTTTAAAAGTTACGTTTTGGTAAACAGCTTAGAGTGCTTTTTTGTGATGTACTGTCATGCCATTGTGGTGAATTGAATCTTCAAGAGAAAGAGCAAGAACCTGAGACAAAGAGCAAAGAAAGAGGAAGCTTGAAAAGAGTAAGAGGAGAAGACTGGGAAAAAGCAAAAAATTTAAAAAATAAACAGGGTCTTTAAATGAGTGTTTAGAATAGCGGCCTGGCATTGGAACAGACACGCCCCATCACACAACAGTCGAGACGTTAACTTCTCTACTCTCTCTGTTTTCCCCCCTGCCATCACTCTTTCTCTCCCTCCCTCTTTCCTTCCCTCCATCTGCTCTGCCACTGCACCTGGCCTCTTCACTTTCTCTCACTCCATTTCCTCTCTTTTACTCCTTTTTTCCCTTCTCTCATTTCATCATTTCTCTTTCTTCTCTGTTTGCACCATCTTACCCTCCTCCTCTTCCTCTCTCCCCTCTTTGCAACTGAATAGTTCTTTCTCTTATGTCTCTTCTCTCCATCTGACAGGATCTTCAGTTCTACTATTGCCGCTTTTGACATCCCCGTCTCCTCCCTCTCTTTCCGTCAGACTTTCTTCCTTTTTACGTCATCAAAGATGATCTCTAAATCTTTCTTGTTCAACCTATATTCTCCATTCCTTGTCCCTCCAAATGTTCAAATTTCTTTCTTTCTATTTCCACCCTCCTCCTCTCCCATCCGGGGGGGTTCACTGTCTCTCTGTCTTGGCCCAGCATGAGTGGGCCACGTCTGGGCACAGAGAGTCAGGACCACAGGGTGACTCTCCAAAAAAATCCTGGAAGGGCCTGACACAGTGGCCATATGGCAGAGCATTGAGCGAACAGCTCCACACACTCAGACAGGAAGACACAACACAGTCTCCGACAGATGCCCGGTGTGAGGGAATGGATTGTGTCCCCTGTGGCCAGTGGGCATGTCCACTACTCATTAGTTTCCCATGGAGAATTGATATTATTCACAAAAGCGGCTTGGCTCGCCTCAGATCACAACCATGACTGCATGAATAGGTGGATGACGTGTGTGTGGGTATGGGTGTGCACAAGTTGAGAAGAGTTAAGAAGAGGATTCAGTGAACTGTTGCAAATTTGATGTCAGCCTCATAAAAACACATTTGTATACACCCAGACTTTGGGTGTATGGACCAACAAACAATGAATAATGCAAGAATAAAGACTAGACTAAGCACGCTAGAAATTAGAGGTTTTTTTTGTAAAATTGCAAAACATATAAAGCATATAAGAAAACAAGAGTAAGAGTCTGCACAAAATTTCCACCTAATAGATATTTCAGCCTGGATCAAAGTGGTGGACCGACTGACCGGCAGAATGGAATTCCACTAGCATGGCTAAAAATAAGCAGGGAGGGGAAAGAAACCCAACAGAACTTATTCTTGGCCTCAATGTAAAGAGTAAAAACAATACTCTGATGGACTGATGGAGTCAATATTTAGTCATATATCATGCAAGTTCAAATGTTCAGTTAGACTTGAACGTCACTATAAGTCAGAGCTTATCAGTCTTTGTCAAACCAGAACAACAGTTGACCCTTTTTGTCTTAGAGATTTTGTTGTGAGTTGTGAGTTTTAGTTGCAGTGTGCGTGTCCAGTGTGTTATTAAAAAAAAAAAGTGCTGTCTTCGCATATGGAATGATGTAAAAGGAATACTGTTTGTAAATACTGTGAAGGTTAATAGGCAAAAACATGTCTTTTGCAACCAATTTAATTATGATTTCAAAATGATTCTGGTGTACAGCTGAATGCAAAACAACATCAGTGGTTGCTGTTAATGGTTCATTTGAAGTGTTGTGTTTGATTTGTTCTTTTAAATTGTTAAAATTATTTGGTTGTTCACAAATAAAAAAGTGTTTATAGTTAAAGATGTCACCTAATGTATATGACATATGCTGGCATTGTTATTTGTTTGACGGTATATGTGTGCATGTATGTACGTGTATGTAATAGTAATAGCTTTGAATGTCAATGAAATATGATGCATTATGTCGCAGTATGGGGTAGTGGAAATATAGTGATTGCCCTTACATTGGCTTTTTTCTAATAAGACAATCATTTTTATTCGTGCCACTGATTCTGCCCTATTCAGTGAGTTCCTCGCCATTACACACACACACACACTGACTAAATTAAAAAGATTATTCACTTTTGACAATTTCAGTGTTCCTTATTACAGCCGGCCCATCACAGTCAGAGTTCATATAAAAAGATCGTGTGTGCATTCAACATAAAGCTTGTTTATCCTGGTGTTTATCTTATTAACTGACAGCTAGCTCCGTCTCCTGATAAAAAACGCTTCATTATTACACATAAAACATAAATTAGTGATGCGGCGATTCAAGTGACCTTAAAGCACTCATACTCCTTGCAACTTTTTTGGCTGATGCAAATCTTTATTACATTAAATCATAATACACCAATAATATTGTGTACTTTCAAACCAAAGAAAATGAGATGAAAATTGTTTCAATGATACGCATCAGGTTGGTTGGCTGGTTGTGACACCCAAAGATAAGCACAGGTGGTGGAGGGTTCGGGGAACCGTGTAACACATCACTTTGTACCATTACTTTTTACTTTAAGGTTACCTGCTACATTGCTGTAATCACATTAATGTAATTACATTGATTTCCTTAGTAACTCAGAACTGTAATGCACTGCCATTTTGATTTTCAGTGAGCACTTTAAACAGCTATACTGCAGGTCACCATGACACCACGGCCAAGTTACGATCGCACTTATTTGATGTATTATTGCAATTTATTCTGCCTTCATGTATGTGGGATTGGCAGAGGTTGGATGCTTTGAAAAGTGTTGACACTCCCAATATTATGAGTTTATGAAATTCAGAGAAAGAAATGCTACTGTACAATGTAAGCTGTTTCCAGGTCTGAGTCATACGACTGACAGCAAAATCCACAAGCCCGTCAAAGTGCCTGAACAGAAAACGTGTTCACGTCAACCTGGTGGCTGCAGAACTCGTAGTGTTTCAGGTAATGGTGAAAATGGCAAAAACGCTGCTAAAGAGCAGAGACAAATGATCAGCCAGCATTGTACAGCAGTTACACAGTGAGAAATTATGCTCAGCGTAAGTTCAATCAGGAAGACTATCTTTATGCCTCATTTATCTCTCGCTCACTCTCTTACTCTCTCACTTATCCAACCAGGTTTTGCCACGATCTCCATCAGCCAATCATATTGCTGCTGTCAAGCTTTAAATCTGTTCTCCTCTCGCTTGCTGTCAGCTGTCATTTCAGTGCGGTTTCACTGTGACCCTCCTCCACCCCGTTCACCTCCAGTTCACCGCATTCAGTGTCCGGGGTCGAGCTCATCAGAAGTCCACTCCTCATCACATCCAGATCTTACTCATCCTTCCACCACCCCCACCAGTGTCTAGACTCCCTCAGGGAGGCCTCCTATACTGCTCACGGCTTCTCTACCCCCCTTAAAATATGATGACATGACGATGTGCTCATGTCAATGGAAGAATAGCGGTTAAGTCGATAGTAGAAAGCAACAGCGATAATGAGTGAAGTAAAGTCATTACAATGTTACGAGGTATATTACTTTTTCAAATTAAGAACCCCAACACCGAACTTATTGTTCACCATTACGTCACTGTCTGGGATCAATCTGTACCATTCAAATAAGAAATATGTGAGTCAATGGAAAAACCCATCTGTCTCATTTTTCTGAAAAGGTGACATATAATATACTGGGACATATTTATTTGTTATGTGACTTTTGGTTTGAAACTCTGTGAGATGTTAATTCACGCACCATCTCTCCAAACTCCTCTCCATGTATTTCCCTACAGTGGGGCAAAAAAGTATTTAGTCAGCCACCAATTGTGCAAGTTCTCCCACTTAAAAGATGAGAGAGGTCTCCAATTTTCATCATAGGTATACCTCAACTATGAGAGACAAAATGAGAAAAAAAATCCAGAAAATCACATTGTAGGATTTTTAAAGAATTTATTTGCAAATTATGGTGGAAAATAAGTATTTGGTCAATAACAAAAGTTCATCTCAGTACTTTGTTATATACCCTTTGTTGGCAATGACAGAGGTCAAACGTTTTCTGTAAGTCTTCACAAGGTTTTCACACACTGTTGCTGGTATTTTGGCCCATTCCTCCATGCAGATCTCCTCTAGAGCAGTGATGTTTTGGGGCTGTCGCTGGGCAACACGGACTTTCAACTCCCTCCAAAGATTTTCTATGGGGTTGAGATCTGGAGACTGGCTAGGCCACTCCAGGACCTTGAAATGCTTCTTACGAAGCCACTCCTTCGTTGCCCGGGCGGTGTGTTTGGGATCATTGTCATGCTGAAAGACCCAGCCACGTCTCATCTTCAATGCCCTTGCTGATGGAAGGAGGTTTTCACTCAAAATCTCACGATACATGGCCCCATTCATTCTTTCCTTTACACGGATCAGTCGTCCTGGTCCCTTTGCAGAAAAACAGCCNTGTACTACTGTATGTTCGCTTTCCTCCTGCTCTCTCTATCTCTCTCTCTCTCTCTCGCTCTCTCCCTCACCTCTCTCTCAACCAAACCGGTCGAGGCAAACCCACAGCCTGGTTCTGCTCGAGGTTTCTGCCTGTTAAAAGGGAGTTTTTCCTTTTAAGGTCAAACGTTTTCTGTAAGTCTTCACAAGGTTTTCACACACTGTTGCTGGTATTTTGGCCCATTCCTCCATGCAGATCTCCTCTAGAGCAGTGATGTTTTGGGGCTGTCGCTGGGCAACACGGACTTTCAACTCCCTCCAAAGATTTTCTATGGGGTTGAGATCTGGAGACTGGCTAGGCCACTCCAGGACCTTGAAATGCTTCTTACGAAGCCACTCCTTCGTTGCCCGGGCGGTGTGTTTGGGATCATTGTCATGCTGAAAGACCCAGCCACGTCTCATCTTCAATGCCCTTGCTGATGGAAGGAGGTTTTCACTCAAAATCTCACGATACATGGCCCCATTCATTCTTTCCTTTACACGGATCAGTCGTCCTGGTCCCTTTGCAGAAAAACAGCCCCAAAGCATGATGTTTCCACCCCCATGCTTCACAGTAGGTATGGTGTTCTTTGGATGCAACTCAGCATTCTTTCTCCTCCAAACACGACAAGTTGAGTTTTTACCAAAAAGTTCTATTTTGGTTTCATCTGACATTCTCCCAATCCTCTTCTGGATCATCCAATGCTCTCTAGCAAACTTCAGACGGGCTTGGACATGTACTGGCTTAAGCAGGGGGACACATCTGGCACTGCAGGATGTGAGTCCCTGGCGGCGTAGTGTGTTACTGATGGTAGCCTTTGTTACTTTGGTCCCAGCTCTCTGCAGGTCATTCACTAGGTCCCCCCGTGTGGTTCTGGGATTTTTGCTCACCGTTCTCGTGATCATTTTGACCCCACGGGGTGAGATCTTGCGTGGAGCCCCAGATCGAGGGAGATTATCAGTGGTCTTGTATGTCTTCCATTTTCTAATAATTGCTCCCACAGTTGATTTCTTCACACCAAGCTGCTTACCTATTGCAGATTCAGTCTTCCCAGCCTGGTGCAGGTCTACAATTTTGTTTCTGGTGTCCTTTGACAGCTCTTTGGTCTTGGCCATAGTGGAGTTTGGAGTCTGACTGTTTGAGGTTGTGGACAGGTGTCTTTTATACTAATAACGAGTTCAAACAGGTGCCATTAATACAGGTAACGAGTGGAGGACAGAGGAGCCTCTTAAAGAAGAAGTTACAGGTCTGTGAGAGCCAGAAATCTTGCTTGTTTGTAGGTGACCAAATACTTATTTTACCGAGGAATTTACCAATTAATTCATTAAAAATCCTACAATGTGATTTCCTGGATTCTTTCCCCCCATTCTGTCTCTCATAGTTGAAGTGTACCTANCCTCCAAACACGACAAGTTGAGTTTTTACCAAAAAGTTCTATTTTGGTTTCATCTGACCATATGACATTCTCCCAATCCTCTTCTGGATCATCCAAATGCTCTCTAGCAAACTTCAGACGGGCCTGGACATGTACTGGCTTAAGCAGGGGGACACGACGGCACTGCAGGATTTGAGTCCCTGGCGGCGTAGTGTGTTACTGATGGTAGCCTTTGTTACTTTGCTGCCAGCTCTCTGCAGGTCATTCACTAGGTCCCCCCGTGTGGTTCTGGGATTTTTGCTCACCGTTCTCGTGATCATTTTGACCCCACGGGGTGAGATCTTGCGTGGAGCCCCAGATCGAGGGAGATTATCAGTGGTCTTGTATGTCTTCCATTTTCTAATAATTGCTCCCACAGTTGATTTCTTCACACCAAGCTGCTTACCTATTGCAGATTCAGTCTTCCCAGCCTGGTGCAGGTCTACAATTTTGTTTCTGGTGTCCTTTGACAGCTCTTTGGTCTTGGCCATAGTGGAGTTTGGAGTCTGACTGTTTGAGGTTGTGGACAGGTGTCTTTTATACTAATAACGAGTTCAAACAGGTGCCATTAACACAGGTAACGAGTGGAGGATAGAGGAGCCTCTTAAAGAAGAAGTTACAGGTCTGTGAGAACCAGAAATCTTGCTTGTTTGCAGGTGACCAAATACTTATTTTACCGAGGAATTTACCAATTAATTCATAAAAAATCCTACAATGTGATTTCCTGGATTCTTTCCCCCCATTCTGTCTCTCATAGTTGAAGTGTACCTATGATGAAAATTACAGGCCTCCCTCATCTTTTTAAGTGGGAGAACTTGCACAATTGGTGGCTGACTAAATACTTTTTTGCCCCACTGTATCTCTGACTAATGCTGTGTATGTATGCAAGGACATTTGCATATGTAAAATGTGTGTATATGAGTGTTGTTTTGAGACTTGCGTTGGCTCATATTAGTTTGAGGAACAAAGCATTGAGTTTTAAGTGGGGCATCTAAACACAGAAACAAGCACATGACAAGGACAACAACACTGTCTTCAAGAAACGAGCTCCACACATCTACTTCCTCTTTGAGCTGAACCATCAAAGCACAACGCGTCTACTTTCTGAGTAAGGACTGACGCAAACACACTGAAATGACAATAAACGAAAGTTCAGTCTGACTCATCCTCCATCAGTGTGTATTTCTCTTTATGGATCTAATGATTAATATCCTCAGCTCCTCTTTTCCTTGTTCCATGAAAGCATCTGAAGTACAACATAAATGTTTGGCGACAATGCATACGTGTGTGTGTGTGTGTGTGTGTGTGTGTGTGTGAGGATGAGTGGACGATTACCCTTTTTGACCGACCTTCCATTTCCTGTTGTGACTGTTGTCTGTCTCTCTCAAAAGTACATTTTCATGCACTAATAGTTGGTTTGCTTATCCACTGAATACAATGTTCTAATGACATTTTGCACACTGACAGGTGTCACTTATTCTAGGCTGATTAGACCTCTGCTCAGGCTGCAGTTGGGTGGAGCTATGCTGGAAATTACATGAGGTCATCAACGCCCACTTACAAAAGGAAATGTAATTAGTCCCATCCTAACAGATGCAAGAAAACCCCAGGTGTCAAGAGGAGAGGAGGATGGGTGTGGGTGGACCTTAGGTGTGCAGGGCCTGACATGGGGTGAATATTTGGTAAGTGCAAAACTATTTAATTGCCTGTGATAAGTGGTTAAAGTTGGTTAAAACTAGGATTGCTGGGATTATGCTACCACAGACACTACTGCCAGCCGGTCACAGTAGTTTTTAAATAATGATACAAGACTTTATGTAGAGATTTCAGTGTAACCGAACACGTTTAGGTCAGTACTGTTAATACAGTACTGACATACAGCACAGCAGTCATACAACTTTGTCATAACTAAAAGTCTACAGACATGCTAGCAGCTCTGTGAGGCTAGACGGGTTTTCCATTTGCAGTCAAGGATGTGCGCGCAGCAGGAAGGTAGAAAACTCCTTGCCACAATATCGTGATAGCTTATATATGGACATTATCAGTATTTAGAAATAAAACTAGAAACTTGCTGGACACCAGTAAAAGGTGAATTTGTAATGTGACACACATCTTTACATTCCCAAAACTTTTTCTTTAAACCAGACGCCACGCTTTCATAGACATCTGTCAGCTCTGGCTAGCTAATGTGACACGTATTCCGGTGAGAAAAGGCAGCTATAGCAGTGATTATGCTAACACAAACCACACAAAGTTTGCTGATCTTCTCACAAGCTATTATAGTGGTTATAACAGTTTGTTTTCTACGCCTCTGGTGACATCACACGGAATCCCCTCTGTAGGCACAGTGAGCTAAATGCTAACATCAGCATGCTAACATGCAGATGTTTAACAGATAATGCTAATATCTTAGTTTAGCATGCAAACATTTACTCATTAGCACTAAACACAAACTGCAGCTGAGGCTGACTGGAATGTAATTAGTTCTGTAAGTAGGTATTGGACCTAATGATGGTGATCACCAAGTTACTACAATTCATTGTGTGGAACATGAATGTCTGAACCTAATTTAATTGCAATACTTTGCCATAAAAATAGAAGAATCCTTCTTTGTTCAGAAGCTAAGATTATCATAAAAAATATCTTGTACCTCTTCTTACATTTGCAAGTTGTCTCCAAGAACGTCTTGATGACAACACCTTAGAATGACCAGAACTTGTAGAGGGCCATACACATCTGCAAGAGTCTCTGCCTGTTTTTTTTTTTTTCAGGTTCATTCCCATTCATTTTCACACTCTGGAATTACACTTCCATCTGAACCTCTGATGCTCTCTCTGAACAAACACTTGAATGTCTTTTAATGAGCTGTTGCTGCACGATGAACCCTCAAGCCCTGTTTCCGCATCGGTGTTATTTTTTAAAAGATAAAACGGAGTCAGAAAATATAAAGACTATATTTTGCTGTTGTCTCGGCAGATGGTGTCTCTATGGCACATTCACAGAGAGAGACCCTTCTGTATTTAGGCCTGCAGACTGACAGAATTACACTTCGCTAATTAACTTGAATAAGGCAGCTTGACACTCTAACCAGAAAGTGATGCACTTCTGTCAGTCAGTGTGTGTGTGTGTGTGTGTGAGAGAGAGATAGAGATGGAGAGATTAATAAAATGAAAGTAATGAGTAACTAATCATTATTTTCTGTTTGAATTGGTGGAACACTAACCTCTTCATGCTGTCACTGAGATATTCGTGTGTGTGTGTGTGTGTGTTTGCGACATTTGCATGGACAGCATGTGTGTCCATAGGCTCGTGCATCTTTCCCTTTTGAGTTAATTGACACTCTGCACAGACTGCAGTTGGCCGTCTTAATAATAGTTGTTATGGAAACGATGTTTGGCGTGACAGATGTGTTTGTGGCAGATCAGGATACGGCAAACCACAAGGGACCCAACATGGATTTGGATGAAGCGCTGGCAAATAGATAGCTGAACAATGCAAAGAATAAGAGCACAATACAAAACCATCACAATGGACACAGTGGGTGAACACATTCATAAAATAAAAAGGGATTACTAAATGCCAACAAACTGCTATAAATATTCCAATCTGCATTATTATTCCACCCAATTAACGATAGAGATTTAAATAAGGGTAAATATTATGAATTATATCACTTGCCAAGTGCAATTAATGAACATTCAACCATAAAAAAGGTTTCTTCTGTGTTATTCTAATTAAAATGTAAAGTGTAAAGATTTTAGCTTAGTTCAACTGCTCTAAACTATGCCTCTATCATTAAATGTAAAATAAATAAAGAACTGATTTACTGATTGATATCAATACAAATCAGGACTACTCGGTAATTCATTCTGGTAGCTAACGAATTAATACATGCGAGAATGTCACGATGGAAGAGCTAAAGAGTTGGAAGGCAACACAACCAACAAGTCTGTTCCTACAGAGCTGAGCGACCAGGAGGAATTGGATGATGAGATGATGAGACAAACATTTTGGGAAGAGCTTGTGGCTGCAGCTGCATTGTTGGGGTTGTCTGTTTCTGTCTATTTCTATGCTTCCTCGCATCCTTTGATTCTCAGCCCAAATGTGATTGGGCCAAACAGGTCTGGGCCAGGTTCTAATTTCTCCTAATTGCTTTGGGCTTGATATGGTCAGGTTTTATTTTATTCTGCAGTCTTTTATTAACAGTATGAATGTGACCCCCCTGGACCCCGCCAGCACATTCGGTGACATTCTAGGAGCTTGTTAGTCTCGCCTAGGTCACATAGTTGACACAAAATCAAAGTGTTTTGGCTGATTAATCACTGCAGAGGCTCAGGCCTTGAATACAGGTCAATATGAAGCCAGTTCTTTTGGGCCCAAAGAAACTATTACTACCCGTGTAACTTCCTTCATTAAAAATCCTTCTGTTTGGTAAAGAAGTTCATTACAATGTTTCAAACATTATTACTTCTTTACCAGTGTTGCTAGTAGCTCTGTGCTGTTTGGGTACCATTATAAAAAGACAATATACCAAAAAAAAGTGAAAACTTCAATTTTCCTGGTCAAAACTTTGCATGTGCATAAAACCACTACAGTACCTGCAGTCAGAGCTTCTTCCATCACCTATAGCTGGTCAAAACAAAGCAGCCTATTTACAAACTGCTTTGAATGTTCATGCAGGTTTATACACAGATTATTTAACCCATTACATGTTGTTTGGTAACATTTCAAACATTTCTAATTAGAAATTTTACAATTTTACATCTAAATAGTTTCAATCATATTTGCATGATCTTCAAAATCACACACCTGAAACCAATGCAGAGAACAACATGGTGCTGGACATGAGCGAAAATTAGTCAGTTGGCTGAAACTTAATCAACAACTTAAAAAATCTGTCAGTTGTTAATAATTCATCAAGCAAAAGTGTCAAATGTGTAGATTTGCTGCTTTTCTTTGTTTCATTTCACTGTAGATTGAACATCTTTTGGACTGAACAAGCAATTTGAGAACATCACCTTGGGCTCTATGAAATGTGATGGCATTTGTTTTTACTGTTTTCTGACATTTTTCATTAAATGATTTATAAATTCATAAAATCATACAATAATTAATTCAATAAATCATAGCGGATTAATTACATGTTTGTGGTATAATGGCCCACTGCAGAGTTGTCTGTAAAAACAATCCACAGTTGTGGCTCTTGAATTTCTTTTGTTAGTGCTGCCACCCTGTTAGTGCACACTTATGACTCAAAAGATGTTGATGTGGTTCTGAAATTATTCATAATTTGATGCAGTGTGACATCAGTCCAATACTTTCACCAGGTGTGCCGCAACTAATGCCTGGAGCTGAGAGGGCGGCAGAGAGTGAAAGCTTATTGGTCGGTGCCTGAGGTAGAGTAGTGAGTGTTATAAAGGGGAGAGAGACAGTATCTCTGCTGTGTGTGTGTGTGCAGATGGAGGTGTCTCTGCCTTTCCATGTGAGTGACACCCGCTCCCAGTGTGTGTGTGTGTGCGTGTGTGTGTGAGAGAAATGACAGCAACAGAGAGGGATGGGAACGAGCATGCAACATCACCTACTGTGTGTGTGTGTGTGTGTGTGTGTGTATTCCAGTTTGTGCGCATAGACACTCCTGCAGACTTGGTGCCAGGCGTTTGTGTGTGTGTGTCTGGCTTGGTGTAAGATGTGTGGTCCCGTCAGCATGTGGGGTGATTGGCAGCGCCCGTTTGGGCGCCATTGATAACACACTGGAGGGCGACTGCCACAGATGAGCTCTGTCAAGCTGTCTGCCTGTCAGACACCCACACACACTCCTTTTCTCTCTCTCTTTCACACACACACAAACGTACAACTCAATTTCTTTCCCAGTGACTCTTGCTCTGACTCTTGTTTGTGTTTAACACACACAGAATCTCTCTGCTTTCAAACACACACTTCTCACAGGCCTAGAATCCCCACTGTATCCTCTCTACACACACACACACACACACACACACACACACACACACACACACAACCTGCTCAGCCCTGCCTGTGGCCAGCCATTGAACCTGGTATACTGATAACAGCAACAACAGCCCTCTCCTCCGCAGGGAGAGAGAGTCTCATTCAAATGTATCTTGTGATGTGGTGGGGAATCTCTGCCACTTGTCTGTCACTGTGGGCGGCTTGAAAAGACCAGGCTGACATTTGGAGGGGTATATTTCAATACAGCAATTGAGAAAAGCAAACAGAAGTGTAGTTTCCATACACTGGCAGCCATGGTCACATTGTCTGTGGTATGCAGCTGAGTTTCAGTGGAAGAATAACATCAGTGACACTCTTTGGCCCTGTCGGTGGCAAACTTTGGTGATGTGGAGTCACATCAGTAATGTTCTTGAGGCACTCATATAGTATCTTCTATGTTGGAACAGCATTGGTTTATGTTTATTGGTTTACGTTTTCCCGACTAGCGACCTCTTGTGGCCATGTGGATAATGACTGATAATGTGTTTGAGAGGTTAGGATGGGTGTTTGCTGCACAAAGTCTGTGACTTTGACTGCAGTTCGCTCATCATCTCCTACCAACAGTCAATGTTTGTTTCATTTAACCATGACCATGATCTTTCCCTAACCTGCCGTTACCAAGTAACCAGTTTAGGTTTCTTAACCAAACATTAAAGCACTGCTCTCACAGCATCATTTTCAACCGTAGCAGGCCGCTTTTTTCATTAAAAAAGCTCTGATAAACCCACTGTACGCTGCCTTCCCAGCACTTAACAGCAGATAAAGTTAGCAACAAGCTGGTGAACATAGTGGATTATTTAGCAACTAAAGAGCCAGATAGTTCCCTCAGTATTTGGTGGAGACCAAAAATAGAGCTAAAACAGAGCGAACATTTGCAAGGTGGCCAGAAGCAGGACTCCAAATGAATGCTAATGTTGCTCCGTACCTGCTGCATGTGCAAATGAACTGTAAACTTAAAAGGTGATGATATGTCAGTGTTGCCTTTTCAACTTGTTTCCTCTGCTCCCAAGTAGCCCAAAAAAACATCAGTTATTGCGGATTTAAACCATAGAGGCAGGAGATCAGAAACAAATCTTATTTTTGTGACGTCATATGAGGTTCTGGAAGGTGCTGACAAACAACTACGTCCTGCCAGTTGGCAACCACCAAATAATAGTACAGAAACACGTTGACCAATGCAAAGTGATAGTGTTATAAATGCAGTAAAATTGCGTAAACCATGATAAATAAAAACAGTTCCCTGAGCCAAAGTTGTCACCCATTGTGTAGGTGTAGCTACACCTCACACCGATGTTTGCATCCACCTTTTTAAATATGGAAGGGAGGGCACATCAGGTGAACTGGCAGAAATCAAGGGTCTGCTTACTCTTTAACTTCAGAATGATCAGAAACAGTGGAAGATTTCACCTAGTTATATACAGAGGATGGAACAACCAACAATATACAATTACTGTATGTGTATGTTTGTGTGTGTACAACCTCACCTGGCATACACACACACACACGCATACAGTACACACTTACTGGCACAATGCAGCCCTTTAGGGATCAATTACCGCTCACTCACGTCTTTATCATCTCAAAGCTTTGACTATGAATACTTCCGCACACGGACCAGACACACGCTCTCTCACACCCACACACACATGGCAAGGCTATAAACCCATTTTGATAGTTGAGATGTATAAGCTTCTTTTCAAAATGCCCTGTCAGAGAATGCTATCTCCTGCAACAGCTAGCCAAACCACACAATAGCCTTTATTGTAATGACTGACGGAAAGAATCCCATCTGTCTAGTGTGTGTGTGTGTGTGTGTGTGTGTGTGTGTGTGTGTGTGTGTGTGAGAGAGAGAGAGAAACAGAGAGAGAGACCTGTTTAATTTTCAGGACCTCTCGATACACCTGAGACTAGCTCTTTTGAGGAATTCTCAAACCTTGGTGTGTGTGTGTGTGTGTGTGTGTGTCTTTAGCACTCACTTTCTCTTGCTGTCCAGATGCTCCACCATTTGTCAATCTTTTGCTGGATGAAACTTTTCATCAAGGTCAGTTTATTCTGCAGAAACAGGAAACAGACGGTCAGAAGAGAGAAAGCAACGGAGACAGATGTGAGGAGCACAGTTTGTTTCATCAGCATCTGGATTTTACCCAGAATGAGAAAACGTGTTTTAATTAGGAGCACAACATTTTTTTTTCTCATGTAGACTCAACAGATGAAAAAGCATTTGATTTAAATGTCCAACAACAATCTTTTGATTTTCCTTCTCCTAACAAATGTTCACTTACACTTTTCTTCAGCACAGTCTCAGATTTAATGGGAAATTCTCCCTAAACATACTGAATAAATCATTTTCCTGCTTAAGATGTGTTCAGACAGAAAGCAAACAAATGTTTGCCTTGCGTCATTCACATGAATTTGGCCACGTTTCTGCAGTCTATGTTTTTTCACTCCAAACAGCCAATGTACCGACTGTGCAGAGGTTAGCAAACACTGTATTAATTGCGAACACTGGCTTCGACCCCCCATCTTCATCTAGCTACCGTCAGCCACTGTTAGCATGCTAAGGTTTTGTATCAGAGCAAGGACTTCGCCTGACAGATATACAAACATAATACAACATGTTATTTTTAAATACACAGCAACCAATAAAATAGCTCTTTCTCTTTTGAGGGGTTATGGAAAAGGTCCAGTTAAACAATGAAGCTACTGTTAGCAACTAATTTATGTAATAGCAACATTAACCATTAAGCATGAAAAATAATATTACTTTGCTAGCTAGCTAAACATGTTTGTACATAATTAGTACAATAACAGTCACCTGCCCATAGTTTCTGTTGATGTTGGTCATTTCTTTCAGTTGGTCTTCAACACTCGGGTTAGCAGTGCTGGTGGCTAACTCAGGCACTGCTGCTGTCATAACATGAGCTTTTGTTACTAAGTCACTGTGTGCCTTTTTTATATTTTTGACATGTGGACTCAAATACACATTATTCTTAAGTAAGTTGTAAGAACAAAAATAAATACTGCCTGTTCCATTTTCAAAAATGGTAAACATTTTTGAGGAATTACAAATGAGAAACAAAAAAAAGTGTCTTCCATAAGCTGTGACATTTTAAAAATGGCTCAATTTGGGAACTCAGAGCTTTTAGAAAATCTGTAGTTACAAATTCCTAAAGAACACCAGTGAGTCTTGTCATGTCATGTCCAACACCCTAAAATGGCCCCACTTGTGTAAATAACCAGCAAATAACCTACCACACGGGCCTTGGAAGTGTTATTACTAAGATAACAGATACACTTAAGGTGGTGCTACACTAAGATTACCTTTTCTTTAGATTTCAGGGTTTCATGAAGACTGATTATTTTTCTGTTATATCCTCTGCCGTTCTTTAAATCTTGGTTTAATGAATCGCTCTTAAAATGAAAACTAACATTGGACAGCTGGTCATCAAGCTATAAACAAGGCTAAAAGTAAAAAAAACAAAAAAAAAACAAACTGCATTTACACAGTACCGATATCCAACCTCGAAGAATATTAACACATTTAAGAGCGGACATGTAATGTTTGTTTTTAGTGGGATCTGAACTGGTGACATCAGGGCACGGTTCCTGTGCCAAATCTCCATGAACCCACCCAGAGCTTTGAGCATGCTTAAGCAATCATGACCTGGCATAAGGTCCATGTACGTAATCAATTATTCATTTGGAAGGTGGGGGGAAAGTCGACCCATCTGCTGAGGGGAGCAGTCCTGGCTGAGTTACTGAGCTGTCTGCTGTTTAATACTGGTCCAACTATGTATTGCTCTGTAGCAAGGACCAGTCGCAGTCAATCAATTTCAAATCACTGCATTTTGAAATGTAAACCAATATGGCAACTGACAAAAAACAGTCTTTGCTTTCATTCTGGTACTGACTGAGGATTTTCTAACATGATGCAATCCTGAAGGAACAGCGTTCCTTTCTTTTTACCTGCTGTGACCCGCTGCAGACATCGCTCATATCGAATCTGATTAACAGACCTTCCCGAGCAAATGAGGCACTAATCTTGAACCTGGAGATATTAGAATGTGATTTATAGACATGGCAAAGTATATCCAGAGGGAAATATTCACTGAAATCATGTTTAAGTATGGGTTTGTGTAGATTTTTAATAATATATCAAACAAGAAAATGATAATTCCATAAGTTGATTAAAAAAGATCCACTTCTACTGAGCCGGCACACTCACTCTGGAGCTACACTACACTCTAGAGCAGACGTGGGCAAACTACGGCCCGCGGGCCATATACATATTATTTTTTTAATCCGGCCCGCCGAACTTGTCTAAATTATATTATTAA
>LKNJ01005094.1:0-31053 GCA_002120245.1 Maccullochella peelii | reverse complement strand
TTTCAGGCATCGAACCAAAAACCCATTCAAGAAACCCACTGACTTCCAGATGAGGGAACAGGAAGAGCTAATATGCTAACTCATTTCTGTGTTTTAGGACTCGTTCCTGCAGAACTCTATGCAGGATTATACAGTTGCAGCCCCCTCCATGCTACACACGCAGAAAATGTATAAACAGATATTCAAACATTTAAATTAGAATATAATAAAACAATAAAATATGCAAATAAACACAAAAAATATGTACAATATCAGTGTAATATGCAAGTTATAGTGCAAAGAAGACTTTAGGTAGTAGTGGGGTTAGGGGTAGTTCAAAGTAAAATTCACAGATGCAGTGAAATATAATAATAACAATAACATGTAGAGGTTTATGTAAGAATGCTCAGTTATGTACAGCGTCATTTTCCTCTTCGCCTGCAGGACCTGATGAACCTGAAACTGGCCCTGGACATTGAGATCGCCACCTACAGGAAGCTGCTGGAAGGAGAGGAAGACAGGTGAGAGGAGGGCAGAAGAAGAAGGAGGGAGGTGTGATTATTATCTGCGTGTCTCCTTCAGTACAACATAGCAACCAACCAACCAACCTCTCTGTCTCTTCTTCTGCAGAATTGGACAGCAGTCCATCCTCAGCATCCAGGCCATCTCCAACTACAGTAAGTAACAAACTCAGCTGGAAACCTCCACCAGCACTGAGGAGGGTGTAGACGCTTAAACGCCTGTCCATGACCAACACTTGCACACTCCTGCTTCACACAGTGATATGCAGGATAGTTGTCTGTGAACAGAAGTGCTGGGTTTCTATTCAGCTGTATGTCTACAATTAATCAAGAAAATAATCTGCAGAATAATCGAGTTATGAAAATAATCGTTGCTATTCTGAGTGTCGATATTAACGCCCATAGGATCAATAAAAAAAGGATCCGTCCAACGTTAGATCACTTCCTGTCTCTCTGCTGCAGTTGTGTGTTTGAGAGCAGCCATCACCTCGTTAGTTCAAGACATGAGAGGCTAGTACACCACACACACACCACCATCCCCCCCTCTCCCGTCACGGGCTAGATTTTCTGAAGCCTGAAAACAGAGCCAAGACGAGGGGCAGAAGTATAGGTTTTCTCTCAGACCACTTGAATTACAATATGCTGGACGGTTATTATGACATTTCTGCCCAATGACGCCAAAAAAAATACTGCCTACCCCAACTTTAATAATAAAAAGTATTGGCATTACATCACCAAATGTCGTGGTATTAAATTAAATTTAAACTGATCAAGTCATGATCTTTGACCTTTATCAGCTGTTTTCTCTGCTGTCAGATACTTTACGTTTTCCTGTTTGTTTTTTCTTTCGTCTTTCTTTCCCTCCGTCTCCTCTCTTGCTCACCTCACCTGTCACCTGTCCTCTCTCCAGGTACTAAAAGTACTAATGGCTACCACAGTAACATCTCCTCTCCTGCTCCAAAACTGCTGATAAAGACAACTGAGACCAGAGACAGCAGCAGATACAGCATTCACTGAGAGGACACGCACACAAAACATGACGCAGTGGTGGAATGTAAATACTGAACTTTAGTACAAATTTGAGGTACTTTACTTGAGTCTTTTCTTTTCATGCTACTTTATACTTTATACTTCTACTCCACCAGATTTCAGAGGGAAATATTGTACTTGTTACTTCACTACATGTATCTGACAGCTTTAGTTACTTTACAAATTAAGATTTTTGCACACAAAACATACGAAGAGTTTATAAAATATGATGTTTTGTTATAAATATAGTACTAAAGGATTATTTGAATAAGCAGTTAGTCGACTGACAGAAATTTAAAACTACTTTGATAAGTCATTTTCTGTAAAATCCTGCTTTTACATGAATTCACGAGGAATAATCATCTAATGATATCAGATATAATAGTACAACAGGCACAGGGGACTTTTAATACTTTTAATACTTTTACTACATTTTCCTGATTTTATTTACAGACTTTTAAGTGACATTTTCAATGCAGGACTTTTACTAACAGAGTATTTTTACAGGAAAGGAACTGAATACTTCCTCCACCACTGCATGCGTGTACCACTATACACAATCACACACCCACAATAAACATGTGGATGCTTCACACACACACACACACACACACACACACACACACACACACACGTACAGTTTTATTTCTAACAGGTATGTCAAAATGTGTGAGGGTGCAGGTGGGGCATTTAATTGCTAACTTTTACTTACTGTAGAATAAGTGGGAAAATAAAATCATCTATACATATGAACATGGAAAATTAAATGGAAGTACTGCTGGGAGTTGTTGTTTCTAATATAACTAACACAATTATATAGATGTTAACGTGTTGTACTCAGCAGCATGGGGTCTCTTTGGTTCCTAACAAACTGTAGTAAGTAGACTGCTGTTTTATTTTCAATGCTAAATCTGTGGTGAGATTATAAGAATATAAAAATACTGTAGTCTTAAAGATCATTTTGGGGATGTGATGTTAGAGGTGTGCTTATACCTGTGCATTTTGTATCCAACACAGAGTTTGGTTTCTTTAACTTTGCTCGGAAAAACTAAACTAGTAGTCTTCATCATTGAGTTTAAGTTTCTTTATCACTTTTCTGCTGTTGCTTCCACAAATAAAGTGAACGTGAACCAAAAGGCTCTGTAGTTTTTATCTTCCCTGCTTCTTTAAAACTTTTAGAGTATAGAAAGCTCTGGAGAGCAACTTTTAAAAAAATCTGAAAATGATGAAATACACTATTCAAAAGCAAACTATGAAGATAATAAAATTAAACCCACTATTTATGAGTAATTAACACTTCATAATCATAATTTTCATTTTTTTGCACATTTGTTTATATGATTTGAATTTGATTTTGGACGTGTTACTATATCATTTGCTTACTATTATTCTGAATTAATAATGAATGCAAAATATACCTTAGTGATATTGGATAAATTGAATCCTATTATACAAAATGTGAATTTTGGCATATATGTGATAATATATCTTGTATTTAAAACTAAATTTTGACGTCTGTGGGCATTACCTTGTTGTGGCCTAAATTACTCAAATTTATCTTGCAGTTTCTTTCATTATAATGGAGAAAGCACCAGTACAAATGTGATTTTATTTTAGATGTTTAAAGTAATTTAACATGCTCACTGCGGCGCTCTCAGTTATGGATGAGCACTGCCCTCTGGTGGTTAATGTCTCCATGTGCACGGCCTGCTCCCCTCGCCTCTGATTGGTCGCGTTTTCGCGCCAACGCGCTGCATTGTGGGAATGCTTAGCGGAAGTCCGCCGGTCGTGGGGAAGCTGTTGGTGTTGTTTTGGTGCTGATCGGGGGGTGTAGTTTGGTGTTTAGGGGGACTTTAAACTGTAGTCGTAAGTTTGTACGAATGCGGGGCGAAGAGTCGTCGGATTCTGAGTCGGGGAGGATGGAGGAGAGCTCAGTCCGGAGGAGTCTGGAGACGTTGTGTCAGGAGCTGAACATGGACGAGGAGACAGCCACTGAAGCCATGGAGAACTTCACCGCCATATGGGACACATACACGCTGGAGGTAAATACTGCGACACGGCCTCAGTGGCATTTTAACGATTCAGCCTGCTGTTCAAGTCACGGCCGAAATATCCTTAACTTTCGTCGTACTTTAAACTCCCTACAGAACTAAACTCCAGTGCAGCGTGGGACACAAACTCTGGGTTAAAGGGCTTCAACTCACGATTGTTTTCATTATCTGATCGTTATTATTTTTTTATTCGCCTACTTAATAACGTTAAATCATGTATTACTCGATAGTATCTGAAATGTCCCAGCCCAATATGGTTATTAAGATTGTTTACTTCCAGTGGCGGAAAGTACATTTACTCAAGTACTTTACTTAAAGGGGGGGTAGGCAGTATTTTTTTTTTTTTTTTTGCGTCATTGGGCAAAAATAACAAAATAAGTGGTCTGAGAGCAAACCTCTACTTCTGCCCCTCCTCTTGGCTCTGTTTTGAGGCTTCAGAAAATCTATCCCGTGACGGGAGACTCTGACCAATCACAGGTTATTTTAGAGAGACGGTGCGTTCCTATTGGCTGAGCTACAAATGCAGATGCGAGCACGTCCCTTCAGACGGTGAAAGCCTGATTCAGTGGTGGAAAATCCTGCAACTTCTGATAAATGTCCAGCACCTCCTTTGCCTACAGCAGCGTATAGTACAAAACAACACGTCCCGGCTCCACACGGAGCTTCAAATCATTATGTTCGATGCCATGGCGCTCAGACCGACGAGTGGCAAAGAGGCGTGATGACAAACAGTGGGGAATAACTTTTGGGGAGGGGATGGTGGCGTGTGTGTGGTGTACTAGCCTCTCATCCCGCTGCTGGACGGTGTTGCAGCTGCCTCTGAAGCGTGGGGCGCTCTGCTCTGCGGCCGCGAAGCGTTGGAGGGGCGTCTCTGAAAAGACACGTTGATGCGGGAGGGACCACGGTCTAAGTGAGGCTCACGCCGTGCAGAGAGAGTGTGAGCTTTATGTGTCATGAGGTTACTCAGGGTAACCGACTTCTTGTGCTGCTGGTTTGGTGGGAGGGGCTTAGCGGAATGATACGAGGAGGTGGAGGGTTTTGCAGGTTTGCACAGATTTTGCCTTCCCGAGTTTTAAATGTCCGATTATGTTTTGTGAGTTTAATGCATCATTAACAGGCTTCTGAATACATTTCTACATTATGTAAAACGTTGAATGCAGGACTTTTACTTGTAACAGTATTTCTACACTGTGGTATTGCTACTTTTACTTAAGTAAAATATTTGAGTACTTTTCCATCACTGTGTACTTCTGACCCAACAGCCAAAGAAACGGAGAAGAGCAAGCATCTTCTCATAAAAACAATAATTAGCTTTATTTATACAACACCTTTCAAATAGGGCTTAAACTTATCGTCATTATTGATTAATCCGCTGAATCGTTTGGTCTGTAAAATGTCAGAAAATAGTGAAAGAAATGGCCTTAACCTCTTCCCAACAGCCCAGATTGACATCTTAATATGTCTCTAACGAACAGCAGAAAACCCAAAGACATTCACTTAACGATTATATAAAACGGATGAAAGCAGCAAATCCTCACACATGAGAAGTTGGAACAGAGAATCATTGCCCTTGTTTTGCTTAATAAATTACTTTTATAAATGTTTATATTATTAAAATAGTATCTGATTAGTTCTCAGTCAGCTTAAGCGACCAAGTGTTTCAGCTGTACTTTGAATACAAAATACGCAACTTAAGATTAAAACATTTCAGGACACAATAAATTAGTGAATAAACTAATGAAACAGATTAGAAATGGGAAAATAAAATGTATGGCTAAATTAATAACAGACTGTTTTAAAAAGATTTAATAGATGCTATCATATTTGCGAAGCTGTAACTAGTAAATGTTTGAGGTGACTATTAATCCCACGGAGGTAAACTGAAAATCATATACATTATGAGCATCTCCTATATACACTTTAATATAAAGCATAAAAAACAAACTACGCAGATACCTGCACTCAGTGGCCACTTTATTAGGTACACCTGCACAGTCTAATGCAATCCATTAAGTTTACTTTCATGATGCCGATAATGTCATAGAGGCGTTAATTCCGCTATATGTATATTATTGAGGTCATAGTTAGTGGTGGTGTTGAACTGGACTGCGTTATATTGAGATGTGTTTCTAATATTGTGACCACCTCATGTTTGTAAATAGGGAGGACAAAACAATAGAAACACCTCTCAGTATGATGTAGTTCAGCACAACGCCACCTTTAACTATGACCTCAGTAATAAACACATAATTAAATTTACACATTTCAGACAAAGTCAACAAAAACCGAACATTATGAGCTTCGTATAGATGGACTTAGATAAACATTAGTGTTAACTGGGGCTGAACAATTAATGGAAGTTTATGATAAAGGTAATATGTGTCACAACATACCTTTTTATAAATGAAGCATTGTGGTGCTACAGAGACGCCGCGGCCTACAATCATTTTCTCCAGACGTTAGGGAACATGCTTGTTTTCAGCAACAATCCCATCCTCATCCTTATAATTACCATTCCCACTAAAATCGTGACTCATATAGCAATTGCAATATTTTTTTTGCATTTTGTTCAGCTCTAGTGTTAGTTGGGGATATGGTTCCTGTACCCCTTCATCCTTCCCTAAACATAAACCGTTTGTCAGCGCACACACACACAAATACAGGCATATGATATACTGTATATGTGTAATTAATATATATCAGTCTTAATATTGTGTTAATGTTCATATTACTGTCCAAATATTTGGACCAATTGTATTGTGATTCTTTGGCAACATCGTTTTTGAAACTTTCGTGCCAATAAAGATTTTTGATTTGAATTGAATTGTTTTGGATACCTTTTAGATGTCCAGGTGTTCCTAATAAAGTGGCCACTGAGTGTATATAAGTGACATTAACCTTAATGTTTAATTTCACATTTCCTATCAGGTTTAAGGCCCGAACGCGCGTGTTTTGAATTTCACCTCTTGTTTTAAATGGCTGAACGTGCACCAAGAGCGTTATGAGGCGCGTCAAACTGCCTGAACACCCGTTGTTTTGATTTTGAAGCATCAAATAAGGACCCAGCGACCAAAGCTGTGTTTTCTGCAGCCGCAGTACGAACCTTTTCCCAAAATACTGCTTGTTCTGTGGTGTTGGCGTTTCAAATCTGATGCCTGCAGTGCGCCATAGCAGCACCAATTGACGAGCGTCGATTATTGCTTTCGGTGCGTTTGGGCCTTTAGACATCGCGTGGATCCAGATTCTTTACTGCACCACTTTCTTGGTTAACTGACATGTTATGACATGACAGCCTGTCTGTCTGCATTTCCCCCTCTGTCCCAACACTGAACCAGTGATTACATCATCATCAGTATCATCATCATTGAACGGAGGGATCAAAGTGACTTTACAGCCGCGTCATTACGGCTTAGCTCCACGGTGACAGATAAGAGGGGGAAGTAGCGGCAGCCTCGTGCTGGTTAAATGGCACTTGGAGTCACATGCCACCTGATTTATCCACTCTGCTAACAGCTGCTTTGGTCCTATGTCTTTCTACCAGTTTAAATTGTCAAAACTCTTTAGTCACTGTGGCGGCAGAATAAAAAGAACAAATTCATTTCCTTCTGTTATGTAACTGAAACCAATATCTGATATTTTCTGTTTCAAAGTAACATTAGGGATTCATATATCGCGCAAACCAGGTCAGATATGCCTGTTGTATGGTAATTTAAGTCAGTAATACTTTTATTCTGTTGCTGTTTGAAATTGTATCAAGCGTAGATTCAGCTTCAGGTCATTTCCCTGATTGCTAATTAATTGTTTTATCTGTAAAATGTCAGAAAATAGTGAAACATTCATCATATTTGTCCAGAGCCCGAGCTGATATATGCACATTGCTTGTCCAATCAACAGTCTAAAACCCAAACATATTCAATTTACAGTTAATATATACAGAGATTAATCTATAAAGTAGTTGCCAATTAATTTTCTGTCAATCGTTTCAGCTGAAATCGAGTGACATAAAAAAGGCCGATTTCAGTCTGCTGGCTGTAAAATAACGTTGATCTCAATCAGTATTTCCTTTTTAAAACTGATGGTTTTATGTCCAACAAATACTGATGTGATGATATGATGATCTTTTTTTGTGGCCTTCACCAGCCTCATTAAAATTAACCAGCTGTGTTTTCTGCAGTCAGAATCTAAAAAGTAAGATTTAAAGAAATAATTTTAGAAGCCGTTCCTTCACCGCCTTCCACCTTCACCTTTTGCTGGATTTGTACAGTGATTTTAACCACATGCGTAATTGTGTTTCCCCTTCAGCTGTTCGTGCTCCTGTTGATGTGCTTTTTAAGTTTGTGTTTGTGTGACTGACAGGCTTTCTGTTTAAAAGCAGAATGAAGATGAAGCATAACCAGGGCTCCAGACTAACCTCTTCCACTAGCAGCACAGGTGCTACCTACTGAAAATTTTAGGAGCTCCTCTTAAATCGACAGGCAAACGCAACACATTCAGATTTTTTTCCGTCTTAATAGTATTACTGATATACGATAAAAAAGGAGGGCATATTTGCAAGTTGCACTGTCTCCCAAAGTGGTTCAAGTCTGGAGTCCTGATAACATTTGTGTGCACGTGTTGCTGTGTTTGTGCAGGGGGAGGTGGTCCACTGGTTGGCCTGTTCGCTGTATGCAGCCTGTAGGAAGGGATCCACTCCCACAGTGGGTAAAGGCTTGATGGAGGGAAACTGTGTCTCCCTCACCAGGATCCTCCGGACCTCCAAACTCAGGTCAGTCGCTGTCGCAGTCTCTCTGCAGCACCTGACGATGTCAAAAACACAAAAACATCCGGGTGCCGTATAAACTTCGAAGGGAGTTGGTTGGTAATGTAATGTTAAGGATGCGTTCACACTTCAACGTGTAAAAACTAATTCTTAAGTTCAGCTGAAGTTAATATGAGTTGAACAACAGACTTCTTAAAATAAAATTCCCAGTGTTTCTCTGGCTGAGTTGCCGAGGACGAGCGGCAGTAACACAGTGAGGGAGTTTTGTACTGAAAAGACTGTAACTTTGGAAGAGTTGATTTGTCTAACTCAGACTGCTGACTGCTGTTAGACAAATCGACTGCTAACTATTCATTTTTGCACAGAACAAGGACTGTGGTTTGTAATTACAGCAGGTAATTAATTACAGCTTCACTCCTTCACAAATGTTCCCGGTCTGATCTGTTAACTGACCACGCAAAAACTTTTCTCTCTCTAGGAAAAGTAATTACAGTATATCTGGGGTTTGGGTTTCATAATATCGTGATTCATGAACTTAATGCTGTATTTCAGTTACATGGTGCACTTTATTTACTTGAGCTTTGTTAGTTTATCGCCCTTTTAATTTCTAGACCTTTCATTCCCAAACATTCGACGCCTTTCCAGGTAGCATTCAAATATATTTTAATATGTTACCCAGGGTTTGTACAATATCTTGAAAGTTTTGAAAAAATGCTTAATTTTTACCGTTATGTTTTCAAGGTTAGGAATATTCTTGAATTTGAAATTACTCCTTGAAAAATGCTTGATTTTTTTTTTTTTAACATAATCTGGTGTTTCATAATCTGCATCTAAATCTTTTAATATTTGAAATGAAATGATCCCGTCCTCATATTTGTTTATAGTAACAATTTAGATGTGATGATAAAAGTTTCAAGAGTCTGCAAACTTTTGGTTTAGGTACCTTGAAAGTGCTTGAATTTTACCCTTAGAAAGCTGTACAAACCCCGGTTACCTTTGTATTTCTGGCATTTTGTTTGTTGCTCCTGACACGTCTCTCCCCGTCCTCCCAGTCTGATCCAGTTCTTCTCTAAGATGAGGAAGTGGGCCGACATGTCCAACCTCTCGCAGGACTTCCGGCTGCGCATGGATCGGCTGGAGCGCAACTTTGAGGTTTCCACGGTGATATTCCGCAAGTTCGAGCCCATCTTCATGGACATGTTTCAGAACCCGCAGGGAGGCGAGCCGCCGCGGCAACCACGCAGCAGGAAACACAGGCACGAGACACACAGACGTTTATACTTACATGATCACTACTAGATTTTTCCCCGTTTCTTTGTTTACTCTCGTCAGATGTGATACTTCGTCTCTGTCTAACCGAGTGTGTGTCCTCTCTTTGGCTCTGCAGGCGGCTGCCGTGTCACATCAGCGATGTGTTCAAGTTCTGCTGGACTCTGTTTGTCTACACCAAAGGTACCAAGAAACAAAAGCAGACCGCTGAGCAGCTCGAAGCTCTGTAGCGTGAAGTGAAGCTTTGTAAAACATCTTCAAGTCTCTGCTGTAGTTTTTAGTTTGCATTATGGACTTAATGGACCGCTTTACGTCTCCAAATAATCTTTAAATTGTTGGTTAGCTCAGATTAGAGCTGCAGTTAATGATTATTGTCATTATTGATTAATCTGATGATTATTTTAATAATAATAATTTCCCACAGCACAAGGAGATGTACTTAGACAGCTTCTTTTATTCCATTTACACTCCAGAACTCAAAGATATTCAGTTTACTCTCATTTATTACAAAGAAACGCAGCAAATCGTCACATATTAGAAACTGGAACCAGCATTTCTTTCTTTAAAAATTACTAAAACAATTAATCACTTACCAAAATAGTCGATAGTGAACTAATCGAATAATAGACCAATCGTTGTAGCTCTAGTTAGGCTGCAGATCACTTATGACCGTGTGTGTTTGTGAAGGTAACTTCCGTATGATCGGCGATGACCTGGTGAACTCGTACCACCTGCTGCTTTGCTGTCTGGACTTGGTGTTTGGCAACGCTCTGCTCTGCGCCAACAGGAAGGACCTCATCAACCCAACGTTCAGAGGTGGGGGGGCTGTGGATGTTTGTGTGCTGTAACGCATGCACCCAGTAGGTGTGTGTGTGTGTGTGTGTGTGTGTGTGTGTGTGTGTGTGTGTGTGTGTGTGTGTGTGTGTGTGTGTGTGTGTGTGTGTGTGTGTGTGTAGTGTTCCTCTCCGTTTTCCTCTTGTCTCTGTTTCTTTCATGAAGTGGAGTCACGAGTTGGGTTGCAAGAAACTGGCAATACGATATGTATCACGATACAGGGGTTCAATATATTGCGATACTGTAAACAAGGCGATATTTTGCGATTTAAAAAAAAAAAAAGTTTTCGGAAAACTGTCATAGTATAGCGTTTACTTTTTTATGCAATCAGAACAGTGGGATCTGCAGTTGTATTTATCACAGTCCTTGTAACATCCAGCATCATAGCACTACTTTTTGTGAAATCTGAGCAAAGGAATTAACATTTGCCTGTTTCAGTAACAAAATAAAAGTGCTTGCAGGATTCTGTAGATAAACAAATTCCTAGAAGCAGAGAGAGATGGATGACACGGCAAAAGAGTGAAATAAGAATTCCTCTTTAAGCATGTTTATACATACACTGGTCCGTTTGTGTAGTTAAGTAAGTAAAGCTTTATTTATATAGCACTTTTACAAACATACAGTTATAAAGTGCTTCACACAAAAAAAATCTAAATGAATAAATACATAAAGAAACAATAAATTACAATATAAAATGCAACATAATCGGAGACGCACCAATCTAAAACGAACCAAAACATAAAACATGGAAGGAGATTTATAAAAAGGCTTAAGAAGAGGGGGATGGATAAAAGGCAGAGATTTGAGGATCGGAGCGGTGGAATGAGGAACGAGGAGATCGAAAATGTAACTGGGGGCGCGGCCATGTAGTGCTTAATATGTAATCAACAGGATCTTATAGTTTATTAGAGGGATAGTTCTAGTTAATAGTCTGATTTTTGAGATATTTCTTAGCTGAAGAAAACGGGACTGGACGAGCTTAGTGACATGATCAGAGGTAGATTTGATATTCGTGTGTGTGTGTGTAGGTCTCCCTGCTCTGTACCACGCTGACGGCCATGTTTCACCAGATGATCCTCCTCCATGTGTGTTGGAGAGGTTATGCGAGCTGCACGACGGGCTGGTGGTGGAGGCGAAGGGCATCAAGCAGCACTACTTCAAACCCTACATACAGAAACTGTTCCAGAAACAGGTACACACACATACACACACACACACACACACACACACCTGTATTTTTAAAGTGCCACCTGACGGTGGAGCCTAAAACCAGCAAATTTGACATTCAAAAACTTTAAAATATAAACACACAAATCTACACATTTATAGCTTGTACTTTAGTTTAGTACAAATATCCTCCTTTTCATCTGTCTGTTGTCTTAAACTCGTGTTTGTCTTAATGTCTTTTCCCAATCAGATCCTGAAGGGCGACGAGGAGCATTTGACAGAACTGTTAGATCCTCAGAACTTCATTGATAACAAGTAAGCCAATCAGGGGTCAGAGGTCAAGGGTCGCTTTCAGGGAAAAGTTACGGCCTTCAACTCTGTCTCCAAATCTGTGTTGCTGAATTAAAGTAGTGAACATAGTATATATGAGTGCATTTCAGAGATATTGTAGTGTTTAACTGTCCATCTGTGTGTGTGTGTGTGTGTGTGTGTGTGTGTGTGTGTGTGTGTGTGTTGCGTGCAGTAAAGCCATTAACAGGGAGTATGAGGAGTATGTGTTGACGGTGGGAGATTTCGATGAGCGAGTGTTTCTGGAAGCAGACGCCGACGAGGAAATCGGGACTCCGAGGAAGATCGTTCAGGAGCTGCCTGCCAGCCAGACGAGCGCTCAGAGGCAGCTGCACCAACATGTAGAGAAGGTACACACATCAAACAAACCGCAGGAAATAGGGCATTCGTTGGGGACTATTTTCAGTGCCGGATTAATCCACTTTTGGTGCTCTAGTGAGTATTTGGGGCAGCAGGACGGTGTGTGTGGGACTGTCCAAATAAATTACAGTGTGTTTGTTCATGGTGATGAAGAAAAATATAGAATATCACCAGACTTAAAGGTACACTTATATTTTTTTTTGTTTTTATTATGTGTTTAAGTTTATTTTACTCTTCTGACAATGTTAAGGCATTAAGAAGAGATATAGAGGAAACACAGGCCAATATAAAAAGACTAAGAAAGAATAAGCTAAAATTGTATAAAACTGATAAAACAGGAGAATAAAATAACAGTGCAGCTGCAGGATAAATAGTCCCACAGACGGTACAAACACACACTCACTCACAGAAACATGTGGAGTAGAAATAATCTCTCTCTCTGCGCAGTCTGGCTCTCTCGCTCCCTCCACCCCTCTGACGGGCCGAGTCTACCTGAAGGAGAAGGACCTGCTCGTCACGCCCGTTTCCTCGGCGACGCAGAGTGTGAGCCGGCTGCAGAGCATGGTGGTCGGGCTGAGGACGGCGCCCAGCGACCAGCTGATGCAGACCTTCAAGTCAGTCCCTCTTTTTGTCTCTTGCCTCTCTTTGCAGCTCGTCTGTTTGTTGCGGTCGAGCGGCTTGAGAGGAATCCTCCGGACCGAGAGCAGAGCAGCAGAACAACGTGGAGGAAATGATGGTAGAGCAGAGGAGAGGAGAACAGGGAGACTGGAGTCGAGTAGACGAGACTTGAAGAACCGAATAGTTTTGAATTTTTGGGGAAATATGCTTATTCGCTTTCTTGCTGAGAGTTAGAAAAAAAGATTGATACCACTCTCATATCTGTCTGTTCAATATGAAGCTACAGCCACTTAGCTTAGCATAGAGATAGGAAACAGGGGGAAACAGCTAGCATGGCTCTGTCCAAAGGTAAAAAAATCCACCTTGCAGCACCTCTAAAAATCACTAATTAACATGTTTTTAACAACCTAATATAGAGCGTTGGTGCTACAACTGAGCATATTGGTGCAACACCATTGTCCCTTTTGTTAAGAAACATTTGCAAATAATTAAGTAGTTTATAGTTAAGTTAAGTAGTTTGTTTGCTGGTTATTTCTTCTGTGAAGATTTGCTTTCTTTGGTCACAATTTTCAGATGTGACTTTGGACTCTACAAACCTGTGGAAGACTATTTAAATATACCAGACCAAATTATTAATTTGTCAGTCATCACTTTTCCTTCTCAGGCATGAACTTTAAATTCTATAAATAAACGAAGGTCGGAAGAATTTACAACAGAAGTACTTAGTACTTAAGTACTCATACGTTTGTGCGTGTGTGTGTGTGTGTGTGTGTGTGTGTGTGTATAAAATTTACTCTCCATAGTAACATCCTGTCCTGTGCTGTTATTAAAGGTCGTGCTCTAGAGATCCCACACAGTCCGTCCTGGCCAGAGTAAAGACGCTAGGACAAACCTTCAAAGAACATTACACCAACGACTCAGAGGACATGCCTGGCTCTCATATAGGTACAACACACACACACACACACACACCTAGGACAAACCTTCAAAGAACATTACACCAACGACTCAGAGGACATGCCTGGCTCTCATATAGGTACAACACACACACACACACACACACACACACACACACACTAATTGTTGGTGAGGTATCCTGAGTTTCAAACACTTGACTTGTATATAGACATTGTATGTTGTTGGTCATTGTTGCTTTTGTATATACACCTCCTTGTATGTACATAATAGATGTATGTTTGTTTTTACCTCTTTGTATGTCCTTGTTTTTAGCTCTGTTTCTGTTTACCTGTAAATTGTTCTGTGTGTAACATTTGAGACCAACTTAAAACCAGAGTCACAATCTTTTGTACGTGTCCACATACTTACTGCCAGTAAAGCTGATTCTGATTGTCTGAAACAGATGATAAAGCACGTGATAAACATTCAGGTGAGTCCTTCAGAAACAATTGTCAGTCTCGACCAGCAGCTGCATTCGTCATCTTATTAGAGGATTCACTGAATCCTCCAGCTGCAGTATGAAATATGAACTAAATAATATATCATCCCTTATTTCCTCAGTTGGGATAAGCTGAGACAAAACACTACATATTGTATATACAGTATAGATACTGTGTATACATAGCAGTCTGTAGCTTTACATGTTTGGGGATCCTTATAGTTGGTTTGCTCTGGTTCGAATCAGTTGGTGATCTTGAAAATACTGTACTGCTTCACACTTTGCAAAGAAGACGTGCTGCCTTCAGACGACGGAGCAGAACAAGGGAGGTAATATTTAGGTCAAACTCAGTAGTTGGGTCGGATCACGTTCCCACCACAAACAGTTCGTTTGGAACCGAGACCATCTCCTCTCAGGGGTCTCGGTGCGGTTGTTTTGGTCCGCACCCATGTGTGTAAAAACGCCGTGAGACGCAGCAATATATTAACCATCTGTTTTATATGAACGATCTTTCTTTTGTTTCAGACTTTGCAGAGAACCGCCTGAAGCTGGCTGAGATCCTCTACTACAAGGTCCTGGAGAACGTCCTGGTTCAGGAGACCAAGCGGCTGCACGGCAAAGACATGAGTGTAAGCAGCAGCCGCAGTGTGTTGTGTCATGTCTTTATTTGTGTGACAGAATAGTCTGAACTCAAAGGCCCACTTACTTGCTTTTTCTAATTATGCTTCAGCCAGATGTGGTTAAAAGCTCAGAAAAAAACAAGTAAGTGGACTTTTGCGTTAAGGCTGTTTTGTCACATGTACTGCCCCCAAGAGCTTCCATGCATGAGTCTGTTTTTGTTTTTATTTTATTTCATAGTTCATTAAAATTTCCCAAAACTCTAAACAAGGTAAAACAGTCTCACAGAGGAAAATGAAAACACATGTTTTAACCTGTATAGATTAACACCTTTTCATTTCATTAGACGTCTCCAGATGTGTCTCTGTGTTTTGTGGTCATTTGTTGGCTGCCACATGACAACGTGTCTTGAGTAAACATGAATGTGTGTGTGTGTGTGTGTGTGTGTGTGTTGTTAGGTGTTACTGGAGCAGGATATCTTCCACTGTTCCCTGATGGCGTGTTGTCTGGAGGTGGTGCTGTTCTCCTACAGCTCCCAGAGAACCTTCCCCTGGATCATCAACATCTTCAAACTGGCCCCATTCTACTTTTTCAAGGTCACACACACTCAAAAACACAAACTTGTTTAAAGCAAAGCTCCATCTGTTTGCCTCCATTTACGTGTTTCCATTGGAATAGTTTGCAATTCTTGGTGCCTTTTTTGTACATTGGCAGAGAAACGTCAAAAACACACAAACCCCGAAAATAAATGCAACAGATAAACGCTGCATATCCAGTCAACACAGGAAGTTCTCCGGGCCTCTAGGGGGAGCAGCTTGATTTTACCTCAACAGTTGCCATAAAACCAATAGAAGAAGAAGGACTAAAGAGGTTCTGTTGTGTTGACTGCAGCACGTTTCTGTTGTTGTAGTTGTTTTCGTATGTTATTTTTCGTATGTGTTTTTGACTTTGCATCGTTTCTGAAGCTGCAGCACGTTTCTTTTGGGCCGTTGTAGCGCGTTTGTCGGCCTCCGTACCTTTGCGTCATAAGAGGACGTTATATCACAGTTGATTATCAGTTGCTGCGAAGCACATTCAGACACAACGTGTGTCAGCTTCCTAAATAATATTTCCCAGCTGTGTATGAATATAACTGGACATAGTGTGTGTGTGTGTGTGTGCGCGCACAGGTGATCGAGGTGTTCATCCGCTCAGAGGAAGGCCTGTCCAGAGACATGGTGAAGCATCTGAACTTGATCGAGGAGCAGGTTCTGGAGAGCAGAGCGTGGAGCGCAGACTCTGCCCTGTGGAGCGCCCTGCAGGCTGCTAGGAACAAAGTCCCCACAGTGGAGGAGGTCTGCAGGAAACACGCACACACACACTCACACACACACACACGCTTACCAACAAACAGCTGCATGTAGACAAGTTCCACACTCACAATTTCTTGAACTGCATTTAGAGTGTTTGCAAAAGTCATTTATTTTAACAAGTCATTTTGAGTCCAAAATTCTTATTTTGTTGAACATTTCTCCATTAAAATCAACTTGTTTCGATCTTTCTAGATTAAAATTTTGTTTGTTAAAGTGCCGCTGTCTGCCTCACCTGGTTTTGCTTCAAGATATTCAACTCAACTTTATTTACACCTTTCATACAAGCATGCAACCCAAACTGCTTCACAGAGCAAGGATAAAACAGCACAGACAACAATAAATAGTTTTGCAAGACTGAAACTTACAACAATAAAATGTTAAAAATAGACAGGGAAACACAAGGGATAAAAATAGTATGAAAGCCAATTATTAAGACTTATTAACAACTGAGAACTGTAATTATGACAGGGCTAAATCAGACAAAATGGCAACATTAAAAAGGATTTGCTGTCTTTCTTTGTCTGTCTGTCTTTAGATTACTTTATTTGACTTCTTTCTTCCAGCTTGTTTTTATGCCTCGTTAAAAACATCACAGATGATCCAAAGTGCTCTACAGTGTAGCAGGAAGTGAGAGAAAGGAGAGAATTTGTTAAAACAAAGATAATAATAACAGAGGTCAGTCATCGTGGTCAGCCAAAAGACAGTGTAGCCAAGCTTCATCTTTTCTTCAGGTTGTCCAGTGTGTTCCTGTCCTCTTCTTGCTGCTTCCTTTCTTTGTCTGTCCAACTTTCTGTCTCCGTTTTTCCCCTCATCCCTCCCTCTCTCTCTCTCTCTCTCTGTCTCCAGGTGAATTTTTCCTCCAGTCTCGACACGGGTTCTGGTCCTGGATCTGTTTCTGCCTCTACCAACGGAGGTCAGTCTCACCTGCCTCTGGTCGCCCTCTCCCCAATCATCCACCCCCGCATCAGGGAGTTCAGATCAGGCCTGGGCAGCGCACGCAGAGGTGGGTGTTCAGATGTGTGGGTGTGTGTGTGTGTGTGTTTAGGTATGTGCAGGGTGAATTTCGTTTACAAAGGTCTTAAATTTGTCCTTTCGTAGGATAAAATAAATACTGTAACGTCATAACTGTCAAATGTATAAAAAGTTCTGTGTGTAATGTTACAATTTACTCTGTTCGGTGTGACCTGGATGTTGTAAATTGGTAAATGGGCACCCTGTATATGAGCTGTGATTTTTATTATCTGCCCCCCCCCCTTCCAGATGTGCCTCCCTCTCCGCTGTCGGTCCATGACAGGTACAGCTCCCCGGCAGCTGGCAGCGCCAAACGGCGTCTCTTCGGCGATGACCACCCCGCCGCGACACCAGGAGGGGCCCTCGGCGTGAGCCCGCTGTCGTCGCCGGCCAAGAGGTTGACGTTCGGTTCGAGCAGCACGCTGAGGATCGGAGCTCAGGGTACCCAGACCACCGTCCTGAGCATCCCACTGCAAGGTAGACGGCACGCACATGTGTACATAACTGAACACAGAGAATACGAAGGAGATGCTGCACAAGAGCCAATCAGCTCCTTGATTATTTCACAGATTTAAGTGTACAACTGGACTGCCAGAGAAATGACAGAAATGAGGCGTGGGCATCCTGTGTCCACGGGGCAATAAAAGTGTCACATTTAAATTTAAGTACGAACATTAAAGACCCTTTCAAAAACGCACCCACGACAGCAATAAGACGGAAACATTTCTGTATCTTTGAACTATGAAAACACTGTCAAAGAGCCCTTTTTTAAGTTGTTCAGCATCAGTCTGTAAAAAAACTGTTTCCCCTGTCGTTCAGAGCCGGATATTATAAAATCTGAATTTGCTTTCTAATAACATTTAAATGATGAAATTGTTGCAAATGTATCAGTGAGTTAGAAGTGGGGGAATGTACCTCTCATTAATAAAGCTTCAGCAGCAAAACGTTCAGGTTATTCACTGCTCTCCTGCACCAGGTGCCAGATATCGCAGGTCTTTCTGTAAATGTCTGAATGACAAAATCACTTTAATGTATTTTACGTATTTCTGTAGTCTGAAAAGGGCATAAAATAAAAGAAAAATATATCATATTGTAATCATATCATTTATTAAAAAGGTGAAGAAAGAAGAATTTTGTAGTTTAGCGAACACCTTAAAGCAGTCACTGAGGCAGATCTCTCCCACCTTCTTCACCTTCTTCTTCATCTTGTTAATGTGGCACATTAAGTAGAGCCTCTAACCCTGACAGGCTGATGGTTCTGCTGAAACAATAAAACACACTCGCAGTTTTTGCTCATTGCTAATTTTGTGTGTGTGTGTGTGTGTGTGTTCCCCAGGTGTGAATAATGAGCGCACTTTTACACTGATCCCGGTTCAGCCGTGCGGCGACTCCTCTGGTACCATCACTGCTCAGTTCCTGCTGACTGCCTCCCCAAGCCGCGTCGCCCCTGCCCCCTCCCCCGCGACCTCTGACCCTCAGACAGGAAGCGGCCGGCCGCGACGCACCGGATCACTCGCTCTGTTCTTCAGGAAGGTAGGAGCTGGAAAAGAGATCTGATCTGTTCCTGCGGAGTCTGTCCAGGAAATTAACTTGTTTTAATATCCACAAGCCATAAAATGAATATAGTATATATTTATATATATATTAGTAGTAATTAGTGACTCCCCACTAGAGCTGCAACTAACCATTATTTCCACTAGTGATTATTTTCTCAGTTAAAACTTCATGTGTTTATATGTTTTGTATTTGTTGTTTATGACAGAATGAAACGAGAACATTTGCACATGAGGACTGGTTAGCGTCCGCTTTGTCTGATAGAATATAAACACTTTTGCAGTTGCTTGTGTTTTCCTCCACTTGTTGATGTTGCAGTCGTCTCCTCTGTGTCTGCTTCCAGGTGTATCACCTGGCCAGTGTGCGTCTGAGGGATTTGTGCGTGAAGCTGGACATCTCGTCGGAGCTGCGAGGGAAAATCTGGACGTGTTTTGAACACGCTCTGGTCCACTGCACCGACCTGATGCGGGACAGACACCTCGACCAGCTGCTGCTGTGCAGCGTTTACATCATATCCAAAGTGAGAAAACAGCTTATTCTCCTCACGTCATTAAGAACGTTGGCTGCTGTTGTTTAAAGATGCGGCGTTTCCTCACAGGGAAACGTGTGTCTGGCAGCTAAACAAGGTTTTTAGTCGTTTAGCAGTTGATTCATTTAGAAATTAATGCAGCAGATTCATCAAAAGAGTCGTTAGATGCAGCCCTGAAAACCTGTAATTACTGTCACTTTAGTCACCAAACCCTCAACACTAGTGTCTCTTCATTCTCTCTTATGTATTTTTCTGCACTTGCGAAGGTGCCGTTTCCACCTGTGTCACGATATAATGTAACTGTTGTATATAACTATATGTCTGCAGTCTTTAGTCCTGCACACGTGCACTTAGAAACCTGGTTACCCGTATACATGGCAGAGAAATCAGAGTTCTCCAGGTGGAATCTACCCGGGGAAATCAGGCTTCTGTAATTCCCTACTTGACCCAGATTACGGAAACCAGGTTTCTTGGTTTACGTGACATTTAAGGAATCAGCGTACTGGAGAAAGCAGCCTGTGACTCGCGGTTACTTCAGTGCGTGTAAACACACTGGTTGTAATTACTGTGGCCTCTTCCTTCCTTGTAGATCACTAAAGACATTCACACCTTCCACGACATCATGAAGTGTTACCGCAGCCAACCACAGGCCAGCAGCCATGTCAGTCTCACACACACACACTGTGATTTACAGGGATACAACAACAAACCACACAACAACCAAATTAACAATAATACTTTATTTATGTAGTGCTTTTATATCATAATGTGTAGTGCTGACTGTGTGTGTGTGTGTGTGTGTGTGTGTGTGTGTGTGTGTGTGTGTGTGTAGGTGTACCGCAGCGTCTTACTGCGTCACAGTCGCAGAGAGCAGGTGGCTGATGAGAACATGGAGGTGGATCCTGTTTCGGGAGGCGAATGTAAGATCACAGACTCAAATGCTGCTTCACAAACACACTGTTCATTCAGATGGCGGCCTGTTAGAGCAGCAGTTACCCGACCGTCTGCTGGCTGTCACAGGCTGAATACGGTGCGTCTACAGTTTACAGTATACGAGTTGTGACTGAGCAGTTTGACCAAAGTGATGTTGTCCTCTAACTGTTGTTTGTTTCATCTGAAAAACTGAATTTTAAGAACCAAAACATCCCGTGAACTGACGATCACTCGTCGGTCCTCAGACCCTCATCGGGCAAAAATTATTAGCATTTTGAATCTGATTTTTTATGATTCAACACGCCTGTCAATGAGATTTTCTGGAGTATAAGAACTTATTTTTTTTAGTTTTAAAAAAAGTCGGGGGGAAAAAAAGAATCTAAATTTGAGTAGCAGAACATTATTTTTCTTCTTTCCTGTCTCATCAATCATCAAGCGACCGTTCAGGTTTATCCAGACCACAGACTCTATATAAAGATGGACGACGCATCTCCACTTCCTCCCAAAAATGAAGCCAAAATATCCGAGATACGGTGACGCCATTTGGAGAGTCTGCGCAGTAGTGATCCGAACAAGTTGTCAATCCTGACGTCACACCCTGTTTTTATAGCATCAAATCACTAATTAAAACCAAACTTATCAGGAAATTAACCACTTGAACAAACATCAGCGTGATAAGAACTACCTAAAATGACAGAAACCAACTTTTGGAAAAATTTATTTGATGTATACTTTGATTTTTCAGTTTGGGCCATGTCCCATCCTCTAACATGGATGGGATGGGATTTATGACCTATACTGCAGCCAGCCACCAGGGGGCGATCCAGATGTTTTGACTTACACACATGACAACTATTTTCAATTTAAAATGTTGAAATTTAAATCCACTTAACACACAAGGGATGCAACTAACAGTCATTTTCATCATCAATCATATTATTATTTGGTCTATAAAAATACAGATAATGAAAAATCATGATATGCTAAATAAGGTGATGTCAGCAGATGTTTTGTTTAGTCTGACTTCCCGTCCAAAGCATGAAAATATTACATTAACTTTAATGTACAAACAAGAAAAGCAGAACATTCTCACATTTTTTTGCCTGAAAAGTGACTTAAACAATTAATCAATTATCAAAATAGTTGCAGATGAGTTTTCATTCAATCGCTAATCAATTAGTCGACTAATCATTGCAGCTCTGATAAAATGTCCAATAAAAACCCATCAGGATTCAGTTCATGGTGATCCTGACATTAGAGAGATAAAAACATTTGTATTTGACAAGTTACTTAAAACAATTGATCCGTGTGTGTTTCATCAGCTGTGGAGAAAACCAATCAGGTGTCAGGAGAAGCAAACTCCAGCCAATCAGATGAGGAGGAACGCGGTGACCTCATCCAGTTCTACAACGGTGTCTTCGTCCTGAAGATGAAGAGCTTCGCGCTGCGATACGCCACCCACGATAACCGGGTACGACACAGAAAACTGGGTTCATGTTGATGAAATTAGCACCCTACACTTAACGGATGGTTACATAATCTGTGTGTGCGTGTGTGCGCCTGATCCTCCAGGCGGACGCGCCTCCTCTGTCTCCGTTCCCGTCGGTTCGGGCTCAGCCTCTCTCTCCTCGTCGAGTTTCTCAGAGACACTCGCTGTACGTCTCCCCTCACAAGAACTCTGCAGGCTGCCTCACGCCAAACTCCTACACCTACAGGATCAACAGCAGCCCGTCCAAGGCAAGAACACACACACACACACAGTCACATGTGGATGCAGAGGAGGCTGTTTTGTCTTTATTTGGAATAATTATGTACCTGAGTGTCTGCAGGTTCTGGAAAAGGCTGGAGTTGTATGTTGTCTGCAGGCCGTCAATGTAACGGTCCAAAAACCCTCAAACTCCATTCGGGAGCTGCGCCTTGTTTGTTAGTGCCGGGACTTAAAGACTCAGGAAGCAGCTGTGTCGCCCCATCGTCGAGTCCGCAGCCGAAAATCCGGCCGATCCGATCCAGTTCTGCCAGAGTTACAGTAGAAAAACAGATTTCTCACTTTGTAAGCAAAAAAACAAACAAAACGGAAGTGTTTCCTGTTTTTAAGGTGCTGCTTATTTATTGATGTGAATGTATATCACCTGTTAGACCTCGCGGCAGGCTAAGGATCAGTGAAGGTTTAATTTATCATGCTGGTCTACCTTTGGTGCGAGCCAGGGTGAAGCTGACGGAGACGAGGGGGGGGCAATGTTGTTATACTGTGTTGAAATAAATTAACAAAATGTTCCGTCTCCTTGCTGCTTGCTGCGACCCATTCAGAATCATTACTGCTTTTGCCGTTAGCATCGTCGCTAACGCTTCGTATTACGGTTTAGCATTTCTCTCTAACATGTAACTTTCTTTTACTCAAACCATTTTCTGATACCCCAAAAACTATATATTTACATAATTAAATTAATATAAACGTGGAGCGACTAGTCGACTAAGGGCTTGAACTAACTAACTAACTGGTCCGATGATTTTTCTGTTAATTGTATGTGTCCGATAACGACAGTGGAAACTACATGTGTGCTTGATGCTTCAGGCTGTGTTCAAGAGTACTGTGTTAAACATGTGTTCACTAGCTCCACTAGGGCTGAATCAACTCATTTGATAATCGATTAATCGTTTCAGTCATGCATCGAGCAAAAATAGTGGGAATAAATGCCACATTTTCTCAGGTTCCAGCTTCTCGTTGTCACATATCACAGTAAACTCAATACCTTTTGGGTTTTCCACTATTTTATGACATTTTATAGACCAAACAATTAATGGATTGAATAAAAAAAGAAACTGTTCATTGCAGCCCTGATAGCATCACTAAAGTTTTATCTCTCTCTGCTTCTTCCTCTTCTGTCTCCATCCAGGAGCTATCAGACATCAACCGGATGATCCGGCAGGGCTGTGTGAGCAGGAAGAGGGCCTTCACCATGGAGGGGGACGTGATGATGTCGCCAGTGTGCGACTCCCCCAGCAAGAGGGCGTGTCCAGAGAACGGCAGCAGCCCCGACGTGCTGCTGAAGCGGCTGCAGGACGTCGTGTCAGAGCGGCAGAGTCTCTGATTAGTCACCGAGTGTTTTCATTACAGAACTCATCCTCACTTTATAAAGCTACCAGACAGTAACGGCCCTTTTTTCATCACTGATGCCCTTTTATATGTTATGACCTGAGGGTCATAGGTCCTGTGCAGCAAATAATGGCACAAGTCCCGCCATTTTGTTTTATCCAAAGCAGCTTGTAACTGTAGCGTCGTCACAACCACAAAAGATTGGCTTTGACACCAATAATAATATCTGAAATGTGATATTTGAACCCCGTCAGGAATCAAAACACGCAGCAGAGCAGACAACAATCACTGAGATGCTTTACTTGTTTTACCTTTTCACTTAGAGAACTTTATAGTTTTGTCAAGTAGCTCAGCTGAACTTAAGCTCATCTGTTAAAGAGATAAAAGTCTCTTGTTCTTCTAACCACAACCAGCTCTGCAGCTTCATTTAGTATTTTTACTTTTAGTGCCTAAAAGTTCCAAATACCTTACTGGCCTGAGTGTCAGAATAACCCCCACTTTAAAACTTTTTAAAGATTAGAAAGACTTTGGGAGTCATGTTGGGGAAAGTTTTCACAAGTCCAAGGAGAAGAGAGTCGCTGTTTTATTTTGTTAAACATGAAATACTTTCGTTACGGCAGAATGTAAGTGAAGCTCGTCTTCTCACTCTCCCGTCAGACTCTTGAAGTAGTCTGGATTATTTTCTCTGGCAGGTGGCATTTTTACAGACTTCAGTCTCTTTGCGCTCCTCATCATGATTTTGTGCAGCTTGTCAGTTTATTGGGTCTCTTCTGTTTCCGCAGTAAAGACGTCAGGAGACTCTTGTTTCACTCCGCAGGACGTTATTTTGCACGGAGCGTCTATTTACACCCGGCCTGAGCGTCGTCTGCGAGTTGTGAAACGGTTTAGGCACGTCTCAGGGCTAACTTCTCCCTTGTGCGGCATCAACAGAGGGTGGTAATTGCGGGTCACAGACCGTCTGTTGTCGGACCGCAGGTGGTTTTTGACGACAGGGCTAACCCACCCCGGGTGCAAATAGCATTGTTGGCTACTGACTTATTCTCATAGGTTTAACTGGACTAATTAAACTCTAACAGACTTAAAGAAACTCACTAGCCTAGCAACATTTAGGCTACAAACAACCCATAATGCAACACTCTCTGCAGGAGCCGGTGTCGCACTCGGTGCTCTCTCCAGTCCAGGAGAGGATGTCGTGACTTACATAAATGTCCAGTCCTGTGATGTAACACAACGCCGACTTTTTCAAATGTAATTTCCAGAAAAATAAACCGTCTTATATTACGGTTTAAACTTGTATTAAACGCAGGTATCTCACGGCGGTTCAGACGGCGTATCGCACAGAGAAGAACGCAACACTTTAAGTCAGTTTTATTATTATTATTATTATAAGCTTCGAGTCGCACAACCTTCATCAGGCATTCCCATCTTTCGCTGGGGTGAAATCAAACTTTGGGTTGCCGTGACGACAGTGGAGCGAACCCCCCCCCCGCCGTGGCAGTGCTGGTGCCTTGTTGTCTGCTCGCATAAATAAATGACAGTATTAAAAGACATTTTAAAGTCGATGGTTCAGTGGGACTATGGACTGAAGAGCAAGAAGGTTCGATTCTCATCCACACACAGAGGTTCGTTAGTTTTCTTCAACAGGATGAGACAAGTCAAGCTCTATTGTACATTCTCTATTATTACTTATTTAACATGTCTTTGCTTTTTGGAGAGATTTTACTGCTGAGGGAAATTGTCTAATTTTAATCTTTAACTAATTAGTTTCAGTGTTTCCTTTAAATCTTTCCTTGTGTGGTTAATGTTGTATAATGCTGTAATAATTAGGACTAATGCTAACATAAGAGTGCTCGATTAACGCAGCATTTGTGTACCCGAGTGTGTAGTATCTACACTTAATTTTGTTTTTTTTAAATTGAATTTAACATTTTAGAAAACAAAATTAAACGATTTCATATCGACTGTTTTGTTCACACCTGATTCGCTAAAAGCACACGAGCAAAGGAGACACTGAAAACAGCCGCGTGTTGTAAAATGCAAATTAAAAGTGTAGATTTTTGCTGCCAAAAAGCAGAAAAATACAATAATGGATGGAAGTCTGTAAGCAGGGAACAAGGTTGTGTCACTCTGGCGTGTTTCTCGCTCTATGTGTTTGTGCTTTAAGGAACTCTCTTAAATCCACTTCGAGGAAATTTTAATTTTCTACAGACAGTCAGATTTTTTGTGCAATAAAACTTACTTTGAGCACTTTGTGTTAATTTATTTGACTTCTTCACGTTTCATTTGTCTTCCTTGTGTACACACACACACACACACACACCTCCAGCACTAAAGGTCAGGGTGAGAAATGCTAAATCATTTTAATATCTGAGAATAAATATTTTGAGTTTAAAAAAAACTACAAGTTTTTAGTTGTAAATACATATAAAGATACATGACGTGGTGTGTGTTTATATTAACAAACTAATGTCCCCTGGAAAGTTTGTTATTCAGGCCTGGAAATAAGTGGATTTTGACATGAAAACGACTGAAAAACTGGCGCTGCTTCTGAACTGTCAAACGTTTATCATGCAGACCTGCAAACTAGTCGCTGTTCGGATAAAGATTCGCCGTTTTGACCAGCGCAATTTCCCCCAGACTGGAGTGAGAACAGAGACGTCTCAGAAAGCTGTTGTCACGTAGAGATCATCTTCCCAATAACACATCTTTGGTGAGACCTTTCGGCCAATCAGAATCAAGATAACAGCACCGTCTTNCTGGCTGCTTTACCGAAGAGATTGTGAAGGCACTGTAATGAGAAAGAAGGAACAAATGAAGCTGTATACCTTCAAGTCATACATCGCTGAAGGCCTATGCAAAAGTGGAAAGAGTCTGGAGCGCAAGAAAGGTCGTCCCAGTTCCACAATTGCTGGTGAGTATGAGGAGAAGAGGAGAAAAGGACCCGCTGCTCCAATTCCAGTCCCTGATGTGCATCTGGATGCCACAGCCCACTGGATGATTATGGCTGAAAAGAAGGGGAGATGCAAGGTACCAGGGTGCACAGGTACACCAAAAGCCAAGTGCTGGAAATGTGATGTCCACCTCTGTTTCACATCCACCAGCAACTGCTTCCTGAAGTTCCACACAGAATAGGAAATCAGAGTGTGCTTTATCAAAAAGAGAAACACTGATTCAAACAATAATCCACACCAGCACACATTCAGACACACACTAACAGTTATTTGGATGCTGGTTTCATACCTGCAAACTAGTCGCTTTTCAATTAAAATATGTAATTCACGTGAATAGTGTAGATCCGAAGAGTTTTGTTTTATTTGGGGGGGGGGTCAAGTGGCCAGCACAATTTCCCATAGACTGGAGTGAGAACAGAGACGTTTCAGATAGCTGTTGTCACGTAGTTCGAGTCGTTTGGCCAATCAGAATCAAGATAACTGCATCGTCGTCTTTTCCATGGATGTATAAAGACAACTTTTTCGCGGTAGTACTACAATATACACTAGTTTTGAGGTAAGTCTCGTTTGCTGCCAACGACCTAATATGCTGTTTAGCTAACTTAACGTTAGGTAACTAGTTCTTAAAGTTGCGTTAACTTGCCAAATCAAGTTGAAGTGTGTCGTGATACATTTTTCCTAACGTTATCCCATCAAATCTTTCCCAACCTGTTTTTAATGGGAAGCCTGCCGGCTTGTTAGCACGTCAGCTAACGTTAACGTCAATGAATTGTGTATTACAACCATACAGTCTATGATTACAACGTTACAGTTCAGAATTAAAATCATTTTGCGGAGTTATGGCTAACTCCCACTGCGTCCGTGTTGTTATCCGATTTTAATGGCCGTCATTGTCGTAATTTATGAGGGAAATTAAAACGAAAATGTAAGGAAACACCAGCTCTGCCGGATCATTTAACCTTGACGGATGCAGTTGGGGTTAGCCTCAACAAACTTTTATGATCATGAAAAAGGAGACCATGAAGCCAGCTGATAATATTCGGCAGGAACAAGAGACGAGGCCCAGCGACAAAATAAGTTGCTCAGAGAGAGAAGGATGGAAGTGGTAGAGGAGGAAACTGGGGCAAGAAAGAGGCACATTGCTAAGCAGCGAAAACGAGCACTTGAAAGACTTGTACAGGCCAAAAGACTGAAGAAATAAACTCAATTAATTTATTTTCTTCTCGGAGTACACCAGAATGCTTCGTTTACATGTTAAAATCACAAAAATTTTGTATGCTTGTAGAAAACATCTAGAGAAAGCACAATTCAGTGGGTTTGTATGTATTTTCTGCTGCTGTTACACAGAGTGCTTTATAATGATTTAGCAGGCAGGTCAGCTGCTGGGAGCTGCCCTGGAGCAGCAGGGGGTTCACTGCCTCACTGAAGGGTACTTATCCACTGGCTGTTGATTGAGTGAAGGGCATTTCTCGTTCATCCTCCCACATTTTCATACAGGCTTCGGCGATTTGAATCTGCAATTCTTTGGTCTCTCTGGTCCCAGATCGACTACTCCAACCTCTACAGCAGTATTTCACGTACAGTCACTACAATTATCTGCATTGAGCTATCTTTCAGAACAGAGGATCAGAGTCAGTGGTTTGTGTGCAGCTGACGCTGGCTGCTGAATTTGACTCAAACCCACAATGTCCACAGTACATAAGGTCCAAAAGTACCATGTCTCAAGAGATAAACACCTATTAAACATGTCTGTGGTCTTTTGTCTCACTGAATCGGAGCTGCTCAGCAGGTGTGAGTCTACATCCTTTTGATATCCTGAATGATGTAGTGTACCTTAACATGTCTGCTGTTTACTCTCATTGCTGTGGTAATTATTTTTGTATGAGTATGTTTAGTTCAGCTGTCTGTTGATGAGCCATTTTGAAGTCTGATACATTCATCTCAGTTCATATTAAGATGCCTGTAACAGTCCGTGTCTTAGAGTCTTAAGGCTGGATTATACTGCTAAGTAGATGTGTACACGGACAGCTGCGGACACCACGGATTAGAAAGTAGTATTAGTGGTTCTAATACTACTTTCTGAAGTCCGCGTTCCACACATGCTCAGTGGGGGCAATTTCTGGCAAAGCTCTGGGCAATTTGCCTCTACAAATTGTTGCACATTTATTTATTTTTATATACAGCGTCCATTTTGGTTTTCCTGTTTCCTGTTCCTGCATGCAGTTGTAACATAGTGGTCACAAAATATTGGAGGTACTCAGATGTCCGCACAGAGCCTACGCGTAAACCCTCTGATAAAATTTACGTCATGTAGACCCTCGCGGAAAGTACAAATTAGGCCTTAGAGTGTTTGTGTTTTTATACCTGAAGCTCTTCATTAAGCTGACTACTGTTAAATTATGTTTTGAGAAACTTGGAAATTAATTTCAATTCAACCAAACAACAAGATTACTATATTAATTCTCTTAATGAAAGTGGATATGAATATGGTTGGATATGAAACCTCAGTGCTTTAGTTCACCTTAAACGTGAACACAGCGCTGCAGCCTGCTCCGAAATCATACTGAATGTGGGTATTTAGCAAAGTGCATGTAACCCAAGTTAGTTTCTGTTACGGGGCATTTCAGGGAGAGGACCCAAGCGCAGACAGAAGAGGATGCTCAAAACAGGTTTTCACAGATTTACCCTCATACAGAGACTGCCAGTCGTCAGGATGGCTCCCGACCAGTCAGGGGTTATCCAGTTCTGGAAAGGCAGGTGTCAGGTCTGCCCACTCATCCGAATCGGGCTTGTACGGTTCCAGAAAAGCGGGCGTCGGTTCCTCCCACTCATCTTAATCAAACTCGTACATGGCAAGGAAAGTTGGCGCTGGGACAGACCACTCCTTCCACCCACAGTCCGCTGGGTCCATGTATGGTCGCATCATTCTGTTACGGGGCATTTCAGGGAGAGGACCCAAGCGCGGACAAAAGAGGATGCTCGAAACAGGTTTTCACAGATTTAATTAACTATATACAGGTACAGGCAGGTAGGCAACTTAATGAACACACATATGAGTCTAGGTTCGGGTTGGGTAGACAGCAGCACAGGAATTAGGTTCATACACAGGAACCAATATCCAAACCAAGAAGGCGTACACCCAGTACTCACGCCTCAGGATATCCACAAAGCAAAACAGGACCCGCAACACCGAACACTCATACTATAAAAGGTAAGACAAAAGAAACACCAAACACTGCTCACATCTAAACACTCAACATACAGGGCACACGTAACCTGGAGTAATGATACGACAGGGAACAAATGAAAAGGACCAGTACAAATAGGGGAGAGCAAACGAGGGAATCAGAGGCAGGTGTGCAAACGGGGAACAGGTGCCGATAATCAGACACAACAGGAGACACGAGGGCAGGAAAACAAGACAACCAAAGAAACCATACTACAAAATAAAACAGGAAACGGACACAGACCACATTTCGTAACAGTAACAGTGGGGTAAAAATCAGAATGACGACACTGTTAGGGTGTGGGGAGCAGGTGAAGGACCCAGGCACAGACAGCGGGTGGAGGTGTAACAAAAGGGTTTTATTGGGGAAAAGGCAGGAAGGGAGGCAGGCAGGTAGGTAGGCAGACAGGTGGGAAGACAGGCAGGCAGGTAGACAGGTAGACGCGGGCAGGCAACACAGAGCAATGAACAGTGAACAACACGCAACATGGAACAGAGAACAGTGAACCAAAACGACAACCAACTGAAAAGGACAGGTACAAATAGGGAAGGGACTAACGAGGGAATTCGAAACAGGTGAGAACAAACACAGGTGAAAACACTGAGGGCTGAGACAGGAGGCAGGAACACAAGACAGAACTTCAAAATAAAAGCACCCAGGGGCCGAACCGTGACAGACACATGCTTATGTTTGGGGTGTTGACTGTATTTATATCCCCTGGCAGGTATATTTTCAATTCAATTCAGTTTTATTTATATAGCGCCATATCATAACAAAGTTATCTCAGGGCACTTTTCCATAAAGGGCAGGTCTAGACCGACTCCTCATGTTTACAGAGACCCAACAATTCCCACCAAGAGCAAGCACAAGCGACAGCGGCAAGGAAAAACTCCCTTTTAACAGGCAGAAACCTCGAGCAGAACCAGGCTCTGGGTGGGCGGTCATCTGCCTCGACCAGTTGGGTTGAGAGAGAGGAGAGGGAGAGAGCGAGGGAGGGAGAAAGAGAGAGCATGAGGAAAGCNTACCAGGGTGCACAGGTACACCAAAAGCCAAGTGCCGGAAATGTGATGTCCACCTCTGTTTCACATCCACCAGCAACTGCTTCCTGAAGTTCCACACAGAATAGGAAATCAGAGTGTGATTTGAGTGTTTATCAAAAAGTGAAACACTGATTCAAACAATAACCCACACAAACACACATTCACACACTGAAACACACACACTGACAGTTATTTGGATGTTGGTTTATATGTTTATATGAAATGTGAGAAACATTTATACATGAGGTGTTGGTAGTAGTTTTTCTATTTGATTATTTGATGTTTTGACATTAAAGCTTCTAATTGTCATTGACTGGAACCATTTGTGGTTGATGATTGTCAAAATAAAACCTTCTCTAATGCATATAGTGCTTGTTTTCATTATTCCACTTATCATATGTACTATAGAAAAC
>LKNJ01005093.1:0-26933 GCA_002120245.1 Maccullochella peelii | reverse complement strand
TATAATGCACATCTTGGACACATTTATTTAAGCCTGAAAGTAAAACACACTGGATGTAATCAAGCTTGCAATGTAACGTTAACTGTCTCGCTGTCTCTTCACCCGACCTCAGAAATGTTCTGGTTAAGTCAGTAACGTTATGTGACATTATGCTCACTGGAACACATATTTCTGTGTAATGTTCATACAGATTACATCCAACACAAAAGTGTGTTCCAAGTGTGCGGATGTAAGCTTCAATCCAGTTGCTGAATCCTTTTTTTAAAAATCCTTTTGGGGATCCTGGCAAATTCATCCGCCCATTTATCAATTTGGTCAAAGGAAAGTGATGGTACACAAGTCACGTTTTTCAACCATCTCGCCATTCTTAATGATTTAAGCTACTTGACAGTGCAAGCTTCATACCCGTTCCCACCCTGAGCGTGACGTCAGGGGAAGATGGCCGCCGTGTGAATATGGTGAATTGTGAGAAATATCCTTATTTTCTTTCTCTCTGAGAGTGAGCTAAACACTCCTGGAATCTGCTGGAGCCACTCTTCCAGTTTGGGGGTCACAGCCTCGAGTGTTCCGATTACCACGGGGACCACTGTTGCCTTCACTTTCCACATCTTCTCTAGCTCTTCTTTCAGCCCTTGGTATTTCTCGAGCTTCTCATGTTCCTTCTTCCTGATGTTGCAGTCGCTTGGGATTGCTACATCTATCACTACTGCCCTCTTCTGCTGTGTGTCCACCACTACTATGTCCAGTTGGTTCGCCATCACCAGTTTGTCAGTCTGTATCTGGAAGTCCCACAGGATCTTAGCTTGGTCATTCTCAACCACCTTCGGAGGTGTGTCCCATTTTGACCTTGGGACTTCCAGCTCATACTTGGCACAGATGTTCCTGAACACTATGCCAGCCACTTGGTTATGGCGTTCCATGTATGCCCTGCCTGCTAGCACCTTACACCCTGCTGTTATGTGCTGGATTGTCTCAGGGGNGCTACTTGACAGTGCAAGCTTCACACCCGTTCCCACCCTGAGCGTGACGTCAGAGGAAGATGGCCGCCGTGTGAATATGGTGTATGGGAGGGGGACCAGACGCATCTGAAAAAATGAGCTCCTGGTCTAGAAGAACACTGTTAGGAAAAAGAATTGAAATACCCAGAAGATTTAGAGATTCCGCATGCATGTATGTTTTTCTAATTACATCGCAGCTCTGCTTTGTACAGACTGACACAGATTTATTAGACTCAGCCCCAGGGTGGGACGCACTGTCTCTGCAAATCACCTTTAGTTATGTTCACTTCTGACCTCAAACGATTTGCAAGCAGCATCCCCAAACTTAGTTTGGATTCTTCATCTGGAACAATCATCCAAAATCACAGCCCTGCAGCATTCGGATTGTCTCCGTTTAATGACACAGGTATGAAGTGTAGCCTCAGGCTGCTCTGTGAAGAATATCTGTAGCTGAGGGTTATCCAGCGCAAGATCAAGAAACCACATCATTGATGCGACTGATTCCACGTCACTCTTACAAATGGATGACAGACTGTGAAGTGTCTATCTGAGATGACAGTTTGAGACGTGCTGAGGAATAAACAGCCATTCAAGTGAGGTCAGTGTGATTTATGTCTGTGTAATGTTGTCTAACAGACCTCCATCTGACTTCTGTTGCTGGAATGACTCAACTTCCCCTCAGGACTAATAAAGATCAGTGTATTTCATGTATTTGTTGGAAAAAGTTGGTTTGTGATTACAACTACATGAAGATTGTTTAGGAATCACTGGCACCCATTACTGCAGAAACAAGAGGTTTACCTCCATGCCAAATTATTTTATGGCAGAGACCAAATGTTTTTATGCAGAAATTGTGTGTTATTCATTATATGTCTGGGTTGTAGTTATCCTGGCTCTACTTTCCAGACCAAAACCTGGTTCATCCCTCTGTAAATACATGTGGGAACCAAATACTAGAAACAGCTGTCAGCAACAATAATGCATAAATTATTGCAAATGCAAAAAAAAAGAAGCATAATAATAATGAGTAGTTAGTGTCTCAAACAGCTGAATCAACACATACATTGTGAGCTTTACACAGGAAGTAATTTCTTGCTGATTTTGCAGTTCACAGTAACTTTATCACACGTCTGAGAGATGACTCCAGTTTGGACTTAATTCAGCAACAAAGGCATCAAGCTGCCACCAACAGCAGCTCACAGACAGCAACAACAGACAACATTACATTTAAACCCATAAAAGTTAAAGATTTAAACTGTAAAAACTGATGGTAAGCTTTGACTGTAAACTTTTGTATATATGGTATCCATGGTGATGTATTGATCACATGACAGATCAGTGTGTTGTATATAAGGAAACCGGAAACAGCCTCAGGCACCACCCTGAGTCACGACAGCCGAAAACATCTGGTGAATGAAGCAGAGTGGTGTACTGGAGAAGAGTTGCGCAATGTCTTTTAATTTTGAGCTTTGGAAAAGGGTCACCAGTGAGTTAATGGTCAAACACAGCAAATCACTGACGTGGATGTTTAAATCTTCATGAAGACTAAAAACCCTGCAGGTGAGAGGATGTTTTTTTCCTTCTTTTGAAAAGCAGAAAGAGAAACGCACCGGTTTGAGACGTAGCTGTCCGTTCAGGTTCTCCAGCAGCCCGTGATGTCTGGACACTTTCCTATCACTGACCTGAGACAACATGAAGAAAAACAAGACAGGAGAAAATGATTCAGATATGGTGTGAGGTGAAAAGAAAAGTTCCTAAAATACAGACCAGGACTACAGGCCAGATTCCCATGAAATGTTTTGTGGGTATTCATGGTCCCCAGAGGATGAATCACGATGAGTTAACACACACTCGCGCTGCTTTTTACACACTAGAGTTCCTTTAAATTAGTGCAAAAAAAAAACTTCAGAGCTTTCATGATGTAAATGGTATATTTATATTTAGGATTTTCACCTGGATATTTCTTATCAGATTTTCTTGTTTTTTTTTATATATATATATATTCTTAATAAAAACAGATAAATATATCTCCTGTGCATACTAGGGCTGCAACTAACAATTATTTTTATTATCGATATTTTATCACAGTTTCCCAGAGCCCAAAGTAAATTGTCTGACCACCAGTCCAAAACCCAAAGACTCTTCATTTACTGTCAAAAAGGACAAAGAAAAGCAGCAAATCCTCACATTTAAGAAGCTGGAACCAGCAAATGATTGACATGAAACGATTAATTGATTATCAAAATAGTTGCCAATTCATTTTCCTTCCATCGACTAATCGTTGCAGCTCTAGCTCATACTTCACGACACTCCTTGCATGCGGTGCCAGGGGAAGTAAAGACACAGAGATGCTGCAGAAGCTCAGATGTACAAAGGAAAGCAGTAATAACGGTGTTCCCCATCAGAAGTCACATCCTGTTCCACCAGTCCAGCTGCCTCCATCTTGCCAGTGTGACAGAGTCCTCCAGTGGTTCAGTGGAAGACCTGCAGCTCAGCTGTAACACTCATATGCTCCTAAGTTTTATTCTTTGGGACTTTAGGTCTTTTCTGGGTGTGCATGTGTAATGCACAATACAGATATATTGATCAGTTTGTCTGTATCAAGCAAAAATAGCTGGTAATGGAAATAACATCAAAATGATACCTGATATACAGTATCAGTCCAATAAATTACATATTTATAATGTAATCTAAAATAGGATAATCCTATTTCTTTAAATGTGACAGTTTCTGGAGAGTGTGGACGGATAAACATCCAAGCATTTTGTTTATGATTCTGTTATCTTTTTAAAAAATATATATTTGCAAAATCACGTTTTGGTTTTAATTAGCATTCAATTTGCCTCCAATGGTAACTTGGAGAAGGCAGTGAGTTAGGGTTCAACAGGAGCCCGACTGCAAATTTTTGGCCCTGGGGCCCCAAATATCTTAATCCGGCCATAAGTATTACCTATGTATTATTGTAGGTTTGGTTGTACAGTCAGTATGTGAAGTTAGGAGTAACATCTGTCCTGACACTACAGATAAAACAGCACATTTACAGCAATATTGTTCCTGTTAAATAAACCAGTAAATAATGAAATAATTAAGAGTAATGCTAGAATCAATGTAAATTAAGATAGGAGGAGGACCCTCACCCTCAGTAAGGGCCCCCTGCCCAGCACCGACTCCCCCGGCGGCAGGTGGATGGGATCCCCACCTTCCACCGGGACGAGGTCGAAGCCGGACATCTGCTCAGCGGGCGGGACTGGAGCTTCACCCAGGGTCACTGGAGGCACTGGTAGAAGAAAACATAACAATACAAGCCTTTAACAGTCAGTTCAGGGAATTCTGAAAGCTAAAAATTACTTATTAGGAGGATTAAATGGCATCAGGATTTAAAGAGCTTTTCTATGTTTCATTCAGTTGCTCTGTCTGAAGGTAGTCTTGTCTGCGACAAACAGAAACGAAAGCTCAGCTAAAATTACGACGAGCCATGCAGCAGTAAACCTTTACTTCTGCCTACCTGTTGTGGTGGCCAACTGGATAATTATTTGTGTTTCAGGGTTGAAACTCAAAGCCACAGGACAGAAAGCATTTACAACTTTTCCTGCCAGCGACACAATTCAAAACTTCCGGGATGCAGGGGCGCGTGCGCAGTAGTCATGTGGCGCTGTTAGCTTGCCTAGTAGATTTCTGTCCACGCATTCACCTGATTTTTTTAAAAATTTTCAAATATTCTTGTTTATTTGATAATTATTTATATTTATAAAATAAATCTCAAGACGGCATATGGATAAGTAGATACCACTCTTTAATTCGGCATACATGTAATATATAGTGCAAGACATTAGTTGACCCAAATTTAAACTTTTTAAATTTGCTTTCCATTTCTTGCTGTGGTCCCTCTGTGGATTTTAATAGCTAGATATTAGGTGAGAATGGGAAGAAAAAGACATAGAGAGCAGAAATGCAAATATTACTGGAACCTTATTTGGCCATGATTTGAGTCGAGCCTTAAAATGTGTTTTTGTATTTTAACAATAAGCAGAGTATTTAATATAAAATTGCATTTTGGTCTAGCCATTCGCCGAACTGAAGAAGCGCTGCAAAATATTAAAATAAGTACATTTATTTACAACAGGCCACATTCACTTGACGGTTTATTGAAACATCGTATGGATAAATCGCACACTACAGAAACAAACTTCACGCTGAAGAAAATTTAAATGTTATGTTTGCATAGTCGCGTGTCCCTTATACGCATGCGCACTTAATCAAAAACACAGTGACGCGTGTCTGGGTGTAAACAACCGTTGAGGCATTTAAATAGTCCGCTGTCAGACAGACACAAAGCGACCACACTGCTGGTAAGAAGCAGCTATTTAAACGACACATTGTCGTCTTGTAATTAAATATGCCGGCAGACATTTGCAATCAGCGTTTTCTTGGTATTTGGCCTGAAAACGGCGAAAGGCCGGAGGGTTTTTCCAGTCTCTGTTAGCTAGCTAGCTAACCGTGAAGCTGCTATCCTGGGGCGGAGATGAGACTCGTGTCGCTGAACGTGACTCCGAGCTGCAACAGTAAAATATGCAGAAATTAAAACTTTGATGCACCCACAAACCCAACAGGAAAACAAATAAAATGAATTTAAACTGACCGCTGTGTATTTTGTGCTGTATAACGGCCTGGGCGTGGGTACACGAGTTGTTTTTATAGGCAGAGATTTTCCTTCCTGTCCTTCAGCCTGACAACTGTGTTTTTGAGATATAAAGTATAACAGCATGCATCATAAGCATTGTGTGGATAGTGCCTTGTAAGAGGAAAATGTGTTTAAATGCAGGCCTGGTGCTGGAGAAAGAAATAGGTTCAGTCCCTGTTATGATCACTTATAACAAAGGATTAATTATTGATATCTGTAAAACTATAATACATCCTACCATTATGGTTTACTTATGGTTGATGAATAACTGTCACATGTCTGTTCATAGTCTGTTAATGTTTTACTACAGTGAAACTTAAATAAAGTGAGCGTCTGTGTCAATGTGTGTTTGTACTGGGCAATGAACAGGCATTTGGCAGTTAACACGCTTGTGTTACTGAGCAGAAGGCCAGAAAATACTTACAAAGTTTTACAACTGAGGAGAGGAGAGTGATGGCAGAAAAAATATTAGAATTAAATATGCATACTGCAGAATGATATGCAGAAAAATTAAATCAGAATATTTCCATATTGGTAAAACTGCCTTCCTTATATCGTCACAGTGCCTGTCAGATTCAAAGCTAATCCTGAACCAGTGGTGTTGTACACTGAAACGAAGCTTCAAATGTAGTCAGTGATGCGGAAACTGCTCTATTTACTTGATATATACTTCCAAGCTCCGGTATCAGACGTACAGTAACATCACTAGGAATTACCCACAGCAATAGCATTGATTGGTATTTCTGGCAGAGCAGCACATGTTTGCTAACAGATCGATCAGTCCACAATTTGCGTGACATTATGTTTCATAATAATGTCTGACTTTTGCTCTGAGACGCTTAATCACTGTTTTCACAGGCTGTTTCAAACTGTTGGACTCTGAGCTACTATGCAGCATGAGCCCACGAGGACCGCGCCTGTGTTTTTCCGCTGTGAAAGCAGAACCTCCTTGATATCCACCTGCGACACCCCCCCTCAAAACTTTGCTGAAATTCTGCCAACGGAGATGAGTGTGAAGATCTTTGGCGAGCTGGACGCGGAGAGTCTGTGCAGCGCCTCGCGGACCTGCAAGTTGTGGCATCACGTCATTGAACAGAGCGACCAGCTGTGGAGGAGGCAGTGTCTGCAGGTCAGGGCCGTCTGTCAGAGGGAGGTCGACGGCGACAGGAGAGACGGCCTGTCCTGGAAGGTGGGTCAACTTTTAAGAGAAACACCCCACAAAAACAAGTCAGCAGGAACACACAGAAAAATGGGGGAGCAGACAATTCAAAAAAAGTGAGAAAACTAAATTTATGCACAAATTCAGGCACTAAAAGTCAAAATACACTCAAACCAGGCTGTACTAACCTGAGTAGCTGCTAGTCTGAGCATTGTTTGTGTCCATCCCACCACCAAGGTGTTGACATTAACTTATGTGGAGACTAACAAGATGCCCAAAATGATAACACATGATACCTTGGATTACCAAATTTGGGTGTAAAGTCACAAAAATAACATACCAAGACACACATAATCATTTTGCTTTTAAATGTTTTAAGATTTATTAAAAAGTAATAAATGCAAATCTTTAAAAAGCATTCACTATTTCATATTACTAATACTATTATAATAATACTATTATTATTACTATATTCACTAGGAGACCCAAACCATTGGAAAATATGAATAGAGCTGCCAGCGACCTGTCATCAGAGAGACGCTGTACTGTGACAATAAATAAAGTTTGATGCTTAAAAACGTCTTGCTAATGCAAAGCGGTCCAGTTGAGGGGATGTTACGTCACAGAGAGACAGAGTACGTTCAGTTGCAGGTGATGTTACACTGTCAGGTGTTATAATGGAGGCTGTAGACCACATCCACACACTGAGGCTTCAGCTTAGAGCCTGGAACAGCCTGCAGCTTCAGGTCAGATGATCTCAGAGGCCTTGAAAAGACTTGAGAGGTTAAAACGTCTGAGATGTGAGACGGGACAGGTAGAAAATGTGAGAGGAGACTTTAACTGACGACATACTCCCTTTAAATTAGAACGTATGTAATGTAATGCTGACTGAGAGGAGGCTGAAGCTTCTTTGATGCCTGCGTCCTGTTTCTTTTCTGCAGGTCACGCTGGTGAGGAACTACACTCGCAGCTGCTTGAAGAGAGACTGGCTGAGAGGCCATTACAGCCACGTGAGGTCAGCGGAGGAGCTGAGCGGCAGGAAGATGACGCCGCTGGACGCTGAGACCTGGGGGGAGATCCTACAGGCCGAGCTGGACCGATGACCACAGTGCTGCCACATTTAGGATTTTATTTAAAGCGCCTCTTGAGTGTCAGATTTTTAACTCTAATGTATATTTTATACTTTTGTGTTTTATATGAATACACACAAACAATTGTACATTATTTATTTTTTTTAAACTTTTTTTAAGAGAAAATGGATCATGAGAAACAGAAATGAAATATTAACATTATTGTCTGAAATGAATCGCTATAATTAAGCTGTTTCATTGCTTTGATTTAAATATGGATGAGATGCAATAAATCACATCGTTGTGATGCTGAACTACATATGTTTTCCCAGTAATTTTGATGTATTTAGTGGAGTTGGAGTATTGTTGTGCATTACATTGTAAGCACGTTTCTTTACACTGGAAGACACGCTACAGTAGTTAACACATGTAAAATGGTAACAATACCTACTTAGTATTTTAAAAGAACTAAAAGAAATCTCTAACAACACACTGTGGCCTAATGCTGAAACTCCTGGCTAATGAAAACTTATATATAACCCTCTAAAAAATGTGTTTTAACAGAGGAAAGCCTGCAGGATGAAGTACTGCAAGAAGAAGAAGAAGAGTAGAGTTTCATTTTAATGTTGGGTGGAAACATCCAAATTCGCACTGTTTGAGTTTTTCAGCATTTTTAAATGAGTCAATAAAAGAAAAGAAGGACAGAAATTAGGAAAGAAGGAAAGTAAAGAGAACTTAAGGAAAGATGAATGAACTGCAGTTAGATGATATTGGCATATTTATTTATTCATTTATCATGATTTGAATATAAAAACTATACATCTGTCAAGTAAATGTGGAGAGTGCAAGGTTTAATATTCTGAAATATATAGTGGAGGAAAAATATACTGAAACACCATCATGTCAAGTACCAATACATTTTGTACACTTAAAGTTCTTGAGTAAATGTACTTAATTATTTATTATAGGGCTGCAACAAACGATCTGGCACTTATTTTATTTTGAAGGAATTGATCGTTTGGTCTATAAAACATCAGAAATTGGTGAAAAATGCCCCTCACAATGAGTTTCCAGCAGTCTTTAAGATATTCAAAAGCAGCAAATTCTCACATTCGATAACCTGGATCCATCAAATATTTGCCGATTGATTCTTCAATCCATGGACTTAAAGGAATCGAGTAATCATTGCAGCTCTACTCTGTAAATAATGGAGCTGAGATGATAAGTAGCCTATAATAAGATTAATCAATTAGTCAATTGACAGAAGGTTAATTGGCACCTATTTTGACAATCATCAGTAGTAACCAACCCATATTTGTTGCTTTTCGTTGTCATATGAACTAGTACAATTAATATCTTTGGTTTTGGTTTGACAAAAGAAGCTATTAGAAAAAGGCTTTGGCATTTTTTCAGCCCTACTCTGATATGACTTTTGGCCTCACACTTTTATTTTGAAAGACTTAAGCGGAAGTTCCGCACTGTCCAGCTTGACTCTGGTCCCTCCTCAGCATCACCGCATCATCTGTCTTCTCCCCCGATACGGGACCAAAAAGTGACCCCGTAAAACACCGAAACCCGGGATAATGGACGACGTCCCTCCGATCATCAACATCTCCATCTCCCTGCGGATCCAGCCCAATGAGGGACCCGTGTTTTTTAAGGTGGACGGGACCAGGTTCGGCCAGAGCAGGACCATCAAACTGCTCACAGGCTCCAAATACAAGATTGAGGTGGTGGTGAAGCCTGGAAACGTCGAGGCCACGTAAGAATAATTTCCTTCATTATAGGGTTGAAATAAAAAAAAAAGGTCATACGTCTGTAAGGATGAGATGCATCTCCACAATTAGAAATAAATAACGTATATGAATAGAAAATAAAGCAGTAATAGCCGTGCATGTGCATGTTGCTGGCTCCTGCAGGCCTGCAGCACCCGATATCCACCTGAATAAATCATGTGTGGATCATGTGTGAGGTTTTTTCATCGCTGGTGGCGACAGAAAGCGTCGTTAGTCTGCTGTTGTACATTCAGACGCAAACAGTTGGTGTCGGCTCTTGTTGTTGGATTAGTTGCAGTGCAGTCAGTGTGTCGAGCAGGGCGGGTCCAGACCATCCAACAGCCTCAATGACACCGGAACGATCCATCTGTAAAGATAAAACAAAATGCACAATGAGGTAAAAGGTCAAATAATAAAGATACACTGTGAATGTAAAATAAAATAAATATCAACTGGGACAAAAGTTAAAACAGAAAATTAAAGTTTTTATAATGTCCCCATACTTATAGAGTAAGCTGACAAGTTATGCCACCCCATAAACATTATATTGACATTTCATACAGTATCTAAGTGCTGTAAAAAAGTATATTTTGTAACTGAATGGTTTGAATGTTGGCAGACTTACAGAATAACACCTAAGACTAAAATCAACTAAATGCTTCACTAGTTTTGGTCTCCGTGAGGTTCGGGGCAGGAAGTGGTGCTGGATACACCTGGTAGGGGGCTCCAGGACCAGGATGTGACCTCTTACTGAAGGAATATTTACCAGTATAATATAAACTAAAATAATAATGGTGGTTTGGCACAGAGACCCTCTATAAAATAGGTCAGATTCCATAATTTGCAAATAATGAAGTGACATGCTGTGGATCTGCCTCCTTTAGGGCCCACTGGGAGGTCTGGGACCCCGGGGCAGTGCCAGCTTTGCCCAGTTGGTAATCCAGTCTGGGTGAGGACTCGGTGGTAAATCCTGGAGCAGGTTCAGCTCACGAGTCCTTATGAACAGTCACTAAGTACTTTACTAATTACTCATCAGCAGAAGTAATAAGTCACACTACTTTCCAACTCCATCAAGGGTGCCTGACAACAACTCCAAAGCCTTTAGCCTCTAGTCCCCACACTGAATCCAGAGGGTTCAGAGACCCTCCAAGTCTGAACAAAACCAGGTGAAACCATAATGTAGACTTATCAGTGGTTAACATTAGCTAGCTAGCTAAGAAGACACAACATGTAAATAAGACTAGTCCAGAATGGAACACAGAGCTGCTAACTTTCAACATGGTCGCCAGGTAGAGTGTCATTACATTTATTTATTTGGCAGATGCTTTTGTCCAAAGTGACGTAGAAATGAGGTGCAATCTAATCCACAGTAACTGAAGGAGGAGCCTTGGAGTGCCACAAGGCTTGCAGGTGCATACAGGTGTCCTATCACTTAAAAATACAACCCTTGATAAAGTGTCAAACTACGTCTCCCTCACAGCAACATGAACATCGGAGGCATCGTCTTCCCTCTGGAGCAGCAGTCCAAGGACGAGGAGTCAGTGGTTTATCACGGCCAGTACGACACCGAGGGCGTCCCGCACACCAAGAGCGGAGACCGGCAACCTGTCCAAGTCAGTATGGAGGTAAGACAACAGTGTCACAGTGACCTTTTATATCACATGGTTGTTGCTAAGAAAAGTGGCACATGGGAGAAGTTTGTCTTTCTGGCAGAAAGCCTTGAAGGCAAACTTCTCTCACGTGCCTTTCGAAATCTGACTCGGCAATGGCAAGCTTTTGGTATTGTTCATCTATCAAATTAAAGACTAGAATCATCATTTTCTGCTGCAGTGTTGGTGACAACGATTCTCTTTCTGTCCAGTTTAACAAGGCCGGGACGTTCGAGACGGTCTGGCAGGCCAAATACTACAATTACTACAAGAGGGAGCACTGCCAGTTCGGCAACAAATTCAGCAGCATCGAGTACGAATGCAAGCCCAACGAGACGCGGACCCTCATGTGGATCAACAAGGAGGCGTTCAACTGAGTCAGCGCATCCTTCCACTGTCCACACACCAAATACCAAGCAGAGGGCATCAGTTGTACCAGGACTACCTTTGAACATCAGCATCACAATAAAAGGACAGCCTTATCTTAAAGGCGGGCATCAAGTCAGCGAGGGGGTCTGGTATTTGTGTTGTTTTATCAAAAAGGGGAGAGAAAATAGCTGTTTGCTATGCTGGTCTTTAAGGGGTTTTTGTTTCAAAGCTGCACTCGGCAACGGTGCTTTTTGGCAGCTTCACATGCCAGCAAGAGGGAACAGTTTGAAAAGCATTAGCTAATATTCAGAAATCCTACACAGTGTCGTGCATGAGTTAACTGCACACAGCACGCTCATGTTTTGCCAACTTGGCTGTTTTAAGGTGTTTTATATCAAAGGAAACTACAGGGGCCGAACAGGGAAAACATCTGAGGCTTAAAAGTGCAGTTTTTCTCCAAAGGGAACGCTCACGTATCTGTATTTTGCTCTGAAGTTTCAATCCGTCACTGACTGTGTGGGTGGATTTCCTTTCAGTGATCAAACATCAAGAGAAGCGCCACATGAAAAGTTGCAGAGTGTAGCTTTAAAGCAGGGGTGTGAAGGGTTAAAGGAACAATCGTACATTTGGTGGAATAAGCTTGTTTGCCATCTTACCCACAGTCAGATGAGAAGATTTCTATACATTTTATCTCAGTGTGTCCAGTATAGAGATGTGTTTAGCCTAGCTTAGCGCAAAGACTGGAAGCAGAGGAAAACTTTTTGTATAATGAAGAGCAGCACAAATCTACAGGACTACACCGCAATAAAAAAGCATCACAATATTAATTTTCCTACCTGCTCTCCTCGTCCTGTCTAAAATTTCCGTCCATTCATGAGATTTTTTTTACACAAGTCCCAGTAGGATCACAGAGTAGAGTTCAGAGAAGCACAAAATAAACTTTCATTCTTCTCTACAGTACAGTTGTCGCAGTCATAACTTCTGCCTCCTCTCAATGCCAGAATCCCTTTGGATTGTGGAGGGCAGAGTCTTTGGGGTCCTGTACGACTACGACTTGTACAGCTGCCCGAAAGAGTTCAGCAGCTATCTCCATTGGAAATAATGTCCTTGCTCTGCACAATGTCGCACTTTTGCTGTTATGATGTGAACCTCAAACAAATTGTTTATGACCTCTTATCAGATTGAATCTTCAAAGTTATATTTGTGATCTTTTCTGGCTGTAATGACAAACCAACGTTTAAATCCAATATTTCCACTGACTGTACCAGCCGCCGCCATAGCTACTTGACATACATCCAGTGAAAAAGAAAAGCTGAGTGGACATTTTGACTTGGCGCTAAGGTTGTGGTTGGGGTAACGGGAAACTACGCTAGCCTAGTCCAACAAATCCAAAGCTGTCTGATTTTGTTGCATTTTGTTAGCTAACAAGCTAGTCAGCAATCCCTCTTGTAGTCCGCTAGGTTTAGTTGTCAGTAGAGGTAGGACAGAGCTCAAACCTGGCAACCCCACTATGAGTTCAGGACTTTTGAGATGCTGCGTGCAGTCACTGCTCCCAGCAGCTGTTGGTCAACAAATACAGTAGCTCCAATGCTAACAGCAGCTAAAACCACAGTGTCACCTATTTCTGCACCTGTTCAATAAACATGATAGAGCATTTAATCAGACAAAAAAAAAAAGTTTTTTGGAAGGTGTATTTGTTCACTTTTGATGAAGCTAGGCTAGCAGTTTCCCCCTGCTTCCAGTCTTTGGACTAAGCTAGGCTAAACAAACACTGGACCTCTCTCTGTACTGGACGCACAGACTTGAAATTCATATCAATTTGCTCATCTCAATCTGGAAAATAACACATAACAGAAGATAATAAAGAAACAAACAAGTGGTATCCCCAAAATGTTCCTTTAAGGTAGAGTAAAGAGAAGCCTTCAAGTTATGAGCAGTATCGCAACACAAGGTGGGGGGGTGGGGGTGGGGGGCGGAGCACACCGGCTAGCATGGCTGAAGACCAGGATGGAAGACACCTGTGGATGGAAGAAGAATTATACCTTATTTATGAACTGTGTGGATGAGTCTGTGAGAGAGAAGAGACGATGTATGAGAGCGTGTACATCACTGTAATAGTTTTGACTTTTCTTATGTTGTGTTATTTAATGGAAAAATCCACCCAAAACACAGTTTAATCAAACAGGTAGCAGTTAAGGAATATTACATTTCTGTCTCCATTAAATCCGTTGATCCATGTCTCTTCTTCCTTTTCAGACAATTTCAGATGCCGTGACATCATGTTCAGATATTTCCAGCAGCAGAAAATGGGAGTTTGGTGGCAGAACATATTTCAGAGATCTAAAACAAGTTAGCAAACACTCTGTTTCTGGTGTCCATCACAATCAAAGCGTGAGGGTTGCTTTCTAGAGCTGCCATGTTGAAACTGACCTTCAACAACCATACAGGTAGAAATCTGCCAAGAAGAGGAAAATGGAGACAGGAATGTAGAGGAAGGTTAAGGGGAAAAAAGCACATTTCTGTAGGAATTAACCAAACCTCACAGACAATACGAGATCTAACAGTGTGAGTGGATGATGGTGGATTTTTCCTTTAAAGGATAAGGCTGGTGTTAATCTAAATTCCAACAAATCCCATGAAAATACCAAAACCAACAACATGTTCCGTGTCTCAGTCCTGTCTGACTTCCTGCCTGTGGCTCTCAGCTCCGAGCCCATTGGTTCCTACTGAAGATGTAAATTTTTAAAAACATCTGACTAATATATAGTTTCATGTAATTTCCTCAAACAGCTGCTCAGGAGGAAATAGTGCATTTGTTGGGGACTATTTTCAGCGGCGGATGAATCCACATTTGGTGCTCTAGTGAGTATTTGGGGCAGCAGGACGGTGTATAAATAAACTCCAGTGTGTGTGTTCATGGTGATGAAGGCTCACTGATGTGTTTTTAACAGGAAGAAGATACATCAGGCTGTGATACTCACACAGTACTTGTTAGTAGATACATTCACTGCTGGTTTGAGTCTTTTTATGGGATTTATTGACAAGAAGAAAAATATAGAATATCACCTGACTTCTCCTTTAAGCCTTCAAACACCTCTGTCCCTCTGCTGAAAATGGGACATTTCTTCTGTCTTTTATTTGAGATGCAGTGCTTATCACAGGCTGCAAGTGCTTCACTTTGTGTTACATTTGTGCTGCAACATCTCTTTTTTCGTGCATGGTTGGATTCATTTTGCCAAATATGATCTGTTTGTTTGTTTTTTGTTAAGCTATCTCAATGCCTAAACCTTGCTGTTTTGTTATGTATTGAACTAAGGAGTATAAAGTGTCTTTGTGAATAAAACAGTACACTGAACCAAGATTATTGTACAGTAACAGTTGCAATTATTATAAACTTGAATATTTCAAGGTGGAGGAAGTATTTGGATCCTTTACTTAAGCAAAAGTAAGAATAACACAGTAAAAATACTCTGTGAAGTGAAAGTTTTGCATTGAAAATGTTATGCAATGTAAAAATATGCAAATATTATCAGCAAAATGTAAAAGTACTCAGTGCAGAAACATTGCCCCTGTGAGTGATACTATTTCATATTATATCATTATATTATTATTACTGATGTATTAATGTCTAAGTAATATTTTTTACTGCTGTAGTTGGCTGAGGTGGAGATAATTCAAAATTATTTCATACACTTTTCTGTAGTTTAATCCATAATAATTCATCATATTTTATAAGCTCATCATATATTTTCTATGTGAAAACTTCATTTGTAAAATAACTAGTAACTAAATGTAATAATGCAATAAAAGTACAATATTTTATCTGAAATGTAGTGCAGTTGAAGTTTAAAGTGACATAAAATGGAAATATTTGCATAAAGTACCTTGAATTTGTACTTGGTACGTAGTTACATTCTACCACTGTGACTGTATAGCTTTAAAACACTACATGTCAAATAAATGTATTAATGACTCAATAAATAAATGAATATGCCATTGAATGCACCAAAAATAATTTGACAAATAAATGTAGGCATTCATTAATGGCATATATCAAGGCATCATATTCATTTATTTATTGAGTCATTTATTATTTATTATTATAATCATTTATTTGTGATTATGGCAGTTTCGGTCCTCCATAGAGAGGGACCTATTACTCTCCTATATTTATCTGTGGCTCATAATAACCTCACATATATATATTAAAAAAAAGGTTAGCTTAGCACTCATTTTAGTAGAAACCAGGATTCTGCTGTAATGGAAACATAATGATGGATGTTTGTTTTTATTGGTGATCTATGATGTTTCCTCTCAGCAAGGATGAGCTTCAGAGACTGAGAGAAAGCCTGGATGTGCTGTACAATTTATCTCCAAAGATTGTGTTTAAGGAGATGAATCACTCTTTGCTGAAAAAACAACAACAAAAACAAATCTAGGTTTGCCAAAGCAACCATCACATCTGTCTCAGTACTTCTTACGTCACTCCGTGATTCAGTCACACAGCGCTCCCAACGCAAACTTTACTTTCTACCTGTTATCCAGCAGCAGGTTACATCTACAAGTGTATTTTCATAATCTCACAGATGTCAACAGTCTGACAAAACATTTGCCTGGCGTGAAACAAGTTTAAATCCAACATTTGACAAAAATATTGTCTGTCTCAAAGCATTACATTAACGCACATCTTTTGGACTATTATCTCTGTACATTGCACATATTCCTCATTCCTTCATACTGTGAATTTTTGCACATTCCTTGGTCAACATTTTGCGCATTGCTGCACAAACTGTACAGCTCTTTCACTCTAACAGCAAATATATTGTACACACCTTTTATAATATTTTTTTTAATTGTTTTTCTATTTTCTATTTATATGTCTTGATTTTTGTAGTACTTGTTTTCTTTATTTTTTTAACCGTTTTTTATTTTCTCTTACTATGTTTATTGTTATGCACCAGAATACCTAAGAAAATTCCTTGTATGTGAAAACCTACTTGGCAATAAACCTGATTCTGATTCTGATTAAACACGGATTTCAGCCTGAGCAAACCCTTCATCTTTCCAGTCAAATACATTTGCATTGGGGACATTCTGTGACCAAGCTGTGTTCGGAACAAAGATATATCATCATTCAATCAATCATCATATCATCAAATAAATATCAGATCAGATTTGGTATCAACATATACTAAATATTTAAGGATCAGGATAAAAAAAAATTTTGTGACTGGGACAACCCTGAGTCTTGACTGAGCCCTGGCCCTGGGTCTAGGCCTGTTCAGTAATCCATGATCCATGGCTGAAGTCACAGATGGGGATATTTGAGGCCCCTTGTGATTCAGTATTGGTTATTATGAAATAGAGTGATCCCTCTTCTCGATATACGAGCTTTGCTTTGCACCTTCCACTCCCCCTCCTCCTCCTCCTCCCTCTTCACTCTCCTCTCTCCTCTCTCTTCACACCATTAGCCACCCTCTCTGCTCTCTCTCTCCCCCTCTGCGGCTCTATCTGCTGGCGCTGCAGTGAATCTCTCCCCCGCTGTCAGAAACGGTAAAGTCAGACAGCCGGTGGTCGGTATCTGACCGTTAAAAGTCATAAACCTCGTTGAATCGTCGTCTTTATCCGACCGTGTCCACCCGTTAACGGAGCTTTAAATCACTCTCCCAGCAGCTTAACACCACCCGGCGGCAAAATGGTAAGAAAAATTAGTTTTTCATTTTTTAAAATTATAATGTCAAACCTCATTTTGTAAAAACAGCTTCTCCTCCTTCGAGTGTACAGCTAGCTTCATAACTAGCACTCCTGGCTAACCTGCTCGCTGCTGCTAGCTACCGTTAGCACAGCGCTGACATTAAAAATAGCGTAACGTTTGTGGCAGTTTGTTTATGACTGTGTTGGTTAATTACTGTGTTATTTACGCTTCTTTCAACAGACACATTGCCACACATCCACATATAACGTAACTTCGATATGTGGCTTGGTAGAATATGGTCACAAAGCTAGCTGGGGAGGAAATAGAGAAATACTGTTACGGTTTTGCTAGCAGGTTAGCTAGCTGGAGGTGCGTCAAGTGCGCAACAAAGTAAAGACGGAAGTGTCGTAATGTTAGCATCAAAATAAAAGCTTCATATTTGTTGGTCCTGGAAAGAAAAGCATTTTCGCCAACATAAATTAACTAAGACTGCAACTAACGGTTATTTTCATTATGGATTTAGTTTTTCTATTATTTGAGCAGTCGTGTAGTCTATAAATCGTTAGAAAATTGTAAAATTATTGTATTATTATCAAATACTTTATTTTGTATGACATACAGTCTAAAATTCAAAAATATTTAGAATATTTGGCATTTTTGCTTGATAAATGAAATTAACATTACATGTGTCACAAGTTAGGGCCTTAAGTAATTCTTGTATTCGTTGTTGAATAATTGCTGATTATGATTGTGTCCCACGGTGATACAAATTGTTTGGCCAAATAATTTCAGTTTATTATCACGTAAGGCGAATGAAAGCAGGACATTCTCACATTTGAGAAGCTGGAACCAGAGAATGTTTGGCAATTTTGCCTGTAAAATGAATAAATGAAAAATGAATTGGACTTTAACAGGGTAGCAGAAATTTGTTTACAGACTTGGTTCTGTTTTTTCTATTTTGATCTCTGAGAGAAACCAATGAACTGATGCTCCACGGGTCTTTAACATAACAAGTATTTGTTATGTGGTTGATGCACTTTTCTTAGGACCCCGTTCTATGCATAACATCTGCAGGACTCCCTTAAATATAACTATTTATATACACTTGACAACACAATGCTTGCCAGTTTTCTCCTGTAATTTACTGTTTTATTTTGAAAATGTTGACCGGAAGTGTTGTATTGTCTTATGTGGGAAATGGCAGATTAGTAGGTACACTGGAGCTCTGTCTGTCAGATATGTCTGTTGGTGTTAAGTGAAACAGACAAGCAGTACCCCTGTATGCAGTAATGGAGTAGTTATTGTTCTTTTCTTGCAACACACACCGGCCACGTTGCATCAACTGATGCCTGAAGCGCACACTGAACAAGTCATACAGACAGACGAAGTAGTCAAGGTACAGTAACTGGGATGTGCCAATCCGCGTAGCAAATGTGATATAATTGCTGCTTTTTTTTGAGAGTTGATGTGCATCAACGCTGGGAAGTAGGACAGTGGTATATCCACAATATTGTGTGGACAATGATTATCCCAGCACTGCAGTGAGGAAGAATACGCCCACGCTGAGCCAGCTGAATTTGAAAACCCATCTTTTTTCTCTCCGTTTGGCCCTCCATGCACACTCAGCTGGTGTTTTTCATTCTCAAAAACTCAGCTTTTTAAAAATGTTTTCTAGAGTGGAAAGATTTTTAAATGCTCCTCTCATTTGTTTTAGTGTAGATGAGGAAAACAATGACGTGAACATGGTTGGAGGCCGAAGACAACTTTCTGTCTCCTCTAACTTTCACCTCATTTGAAATGTCAGTACAGTTGAAAACACAGCACAGCCCTTAACTTGTAACAATGATGATTTTCAATTCATTTCATTATACTTTATTTCACCAGGATAATCCACTAAGTACCAATACTGGTTCCCGGGGAGTCCTGGGTATTTTCTCAGACAATGCGGTGATCATAAAATATTGATTTAAGTGTCGCCTCAGCCTCAGACAGGAATTTCTGTTCTGGTCAACATGTAGAATTTATGACCTGCAATCAAATCATTATGTTCAGCGTGTTCAGTTATCTGGTGACGGAGTCAGATCTGTAAATGACAACAGCTAAGTTGTGTCTTTGTCCCACTATTGAACACATGTTGGCTGCTGTGATCAACAGTTTTGTTGTTTGCTGGCTGAAACAGGACAAGGAAGAACAGAAGAAGCGTTTTCCTATTAATTAGACGTCATTTTCACATGCATTTTGAGATTTAGCCGGTTTAGTGTGGATGTAGTCTACAGCCAAATTATACTTTCCACATCAGCTTGGCATCTTTGTCATCTTTCCATGTCCACGAGGGATAACCCTCCCCCCCCAAACTACGTGCATTTCTGTGTAGTTAATGAGATGGTTGATGCGTTGGTTTTTGTCCTGTTCTTTTTTTTTTTTTTTTTTTAAGCTTATATTTTGGGCAATTTCCCTTTATTTGACAGCCAGTAAACACGGGGGAGAGAGGGATACAACATGCAACAAAGGTCCCCTGGCTGGGGTTCGAACTGTGGACGTTGTGGTTATGTTAACCATTAGGCTACCAGGGCCCCCCCGGGTTTTGTCCCGTTCTGATGAGAGCAAGGTGGTCTGCAGTTTGAGATTCCTTTCAGACGCTGCAGCAGCTTTACTCTCATGTACGCTGTGAAGTAATGTCACTCACATTTATGTCAGAGATTCAAATCATCTGGCAGATAAACTGAGCTGAGGTGGGGTTACCGTCCACCGTCCCTAAATATACAGGCACATGTTTCATTGTAGGTCAGATTCGTAAATTAATTCAGTGTGTAAATGAAGCCTGGACTGAGTGAGTGATCAACCTGATGTTTGTGTTTTTAATCTCAATGTATTTAGTTTCAGACTCCTTTTAACTGCCGCACAGTTTCAGAGGTGTCGTCACCACAGAACAGACAAACCCTAATATGTTTCTAACTCCTTAAACACTGATGAACTTAGATGACACTTTGTACTGTGATGAAATAAACCAGTGAAAACTGCAGGGTCATGTGATCTGCACAAAACAGAAAATAGCAACATATAATCGCTTTAATACAGATGAGTCATTTAGGGAAGCACTCTGAATCATGTTTTTTGTTGTTAATGCAGCATGAATTTAATCCTAGCTCATATGTGATGGGCGTTAGTGAACCAGATGCTGAGAGGGCAGGATGAGGGTGTGGTGGCTGTTAACTAAGTGAGGCTGAAAAAAAAAAAAATGGCTATAGATCCTGAACTGAAGCACTGACAAGGTGTGTAGATGTAAATGTAATGTAACACAAACACAGGAAACCCAGTTAACCTGAATATCAACATGATGTTGGTGTGCATGTTAACATGACGTTGACACATCACCTCTTAACAAAAGGCCGGTAGTGACTGGGTATATTAAATTTAACTAATACAAATATGACTACACCTGTGCAGCAGGTAATGGAACCCTAGTGATTGTCTTATTGAATGGGGTTTACTGTCCTGGTGTTGAGTTGTCACGATCATAGACCAGCTGTTTATCCTAAACCAGTGATTCCCGAACTGGGGGGGGTGTGCAGATGACGAGGAGGAAAAATGTGGAGTGAAACTAAAGTTAAATAGACCTTTTTCACTGCAGACATTTCGATTAGTCAAACACAGATGTAAGTAATAACACATGATTTTTGTTTTGTTTTCCAAAGTGGTGCATGACAGGAAAAGTTAGGGGGCCACCGTCCTAAACCTTCAGTCCACTTTAGCTTCTTTCTCTGTAGTCTGAAGACCAAAATAAAAATGTGCTTTTGCTGAGCCACCAGACTGAGTATAGGTGCTAAATGTCACATCGACTACAAAGATCCTTGGTTGTAATCCTGCTGCAGTCAGTTCATGTTGTTACAGACACTCCAACTAGTACATGAGCGGTGTCAGAGGTGCAGTGGTTTATTGTTTAATGTAGCTCTCACACAGCTTCAGTGCTTAAAACTTAAAGCATCAGTGAGACTTAATGCACTGCAGCACCCAAACAGAATCCAAATTTAATGCAGCTGAGGGGCCACTCCACATTAATGTGCATGAGGAGCTCACAAGTATAATAAACCGTGCTGAAGATAAAAAGGAGTAGCGTACGAGGCCCATGTGACGCCTGCGATCAGAGACATGTTAGTGTTGGGCTCAGGCTCCATCCACCCTAATTTCAGTTTCAGAAATAATCTCCGTCCATACTACACGCCTGAAAACGCATATCACACGTGACATGACCGTTTACGTGCACTGGGCAGGCATGTGCCGGTGTAAACAGGAAGTAGATTGTCTACTCTGCGGTTGGCTGCTTAGTTAGTTGCAGGAAATACTACAAACGAAGAACGGCGATGGAGAAAAGAGCAGAGATTTCTCTGCTTGGAGCAACGACCAGGTGGAACTGTTACTGAAAGTGTTGTGATTCGTTATTAATGTTGAATTAACCCCTGGCAGTCAAGGCTGATGTTTGTTTTCTTCCAGAAAAGGGTCACGTGATAGGGGCCTGACGAATCGGGTAAGGACATGTCATGGCTGATAAGACCCAATCAGGAAGTGAACGTGGGTGTCTGCGTCATCGTTTTAAAACGTCTGTTTCCGCCCGTTCTCACTAAAACGCAGTCCAGAGTTTTCAAACTAAAACGGGGTCAGCAGCGTTTTCAGAGGTCTCTGTTTTAGAGGTTCGAAAACGCTGGAGTAGTGTGGATACTAGGCGTAAACATAGCAAAAGTTATGCATGTTAAAACAAAAACATTAGTGTGGATGGAGCTTCAGTGTCGGACAACAAGCTGGAACAGACTTGTGCATGTTGACTTCACTGAGGAGGAGTGTTTGAGTGGTTGGCGCAGCAATCAAAGAAACCAAATCAACTCCTCAGTCAGCTTCAATCAAACGCACAAACAGAATCATTCAATCTGGACAGAAACTGATTGACGAAAACAAAACGGCCCTTTTGGAACTGTGTTGTATATCGCTGTAATTTTGCAGAAAATCAATGGCACGTGTTCAAGATTCAAACCCCGCAATGCATCGCTCTAAATGTTTAAAAATGATCAGATATTTCACTCTAGATTACAGAGCTAAAATGATGAATTGATTAGTGTATCGACAGTAAAATAATCGGTAACTGTTTTGATAATCGATAAATAAATTGTTTGGTTAAGTCATTTGGTTCAGGCCAAACATTCTCTAGTTCCAGCTTCTGCTTTTCTTTTTATTATGGGATAGGCAATTTAATTCTTTAGGATTTTAGACTGTTGGTTGGACAAAACAAAACATTTGAAGACGTCACATTTGGTCTTTAGAAAAGGATTTCTGACATTGAAATCACAATGAATCAAGAAAATAATCAGAAGATTAATCGATACTGAAAATAATTGGAGCGCTTAATGACTACTAAGTATCAGCCCCTCTTTCTGTACAAAACAAACTGCATCAACAACAGCAGCTTGTCAGTGACAAAAACAATAAAATCACATTTCACAGCAGAGAAGTAATGAAAGTAGAGATCCAACAGAAACATCTGAAGACAGAATATTTCACTGCATTAAATGTTTTAATAACGTTTTCAACAGATTTGGAAAGTGAGCTTTGGAAGCCTAAAATCTCAGCGACTGGCCCAGTATTCATAAAGTCAGCGGTGTTAAACAGCAACCTTGTCAAACCCCACAGATGAGATTATGGTTATTATGTGCTGAAAGGCAGAATAAAGCTCACATATTGGAGTTAATGTGGCTCTCGTTACCAGTTGAGGAGGAAAGCTGCAGCCTGCTGCAATTTCTGCAAGTCCTCTAGAGATGAGACGAGGCAAATCAAGGCGGCACGTTGACCTAGTTTTCAGAGTCCAGATCATTCTGTCGCTCATGCATAATGAAGAACACCAACAATTAGCCAAGAACAGGACACAGAATAGTTCAGTACATTTGGGTTGATTTTTACAGATTTTTCATAAATGTAAGGGGCACAACATAACTTGTGTATATAAAGCTTTATGTTTTTTTGCCCCGTTTTGGTATAAATGACAAAGATTTTCCTTTTTGTTTTTAATCGGATGCTTAAATGTGGAGCACTTTGTTTCATTGTCAATCTTCTCTCTTTTTCAGGGAAATGAAGCCAGTTATGCCCTGGACATGTGCTCGCACTGTAAGTACCAATAAATGTCACTCCACCACATGGCATTAGATGAAACACTGTCTGTGTTTCATCTTAAGTTACAAACGTTTGCTGCTTGCCCTAACTGTTTATCTTTATATCTATATTCATTTTGAACATAAAAAGGTTGCTGAAAATCTGATCTAAAACAAATCAGTAAAAAATCAGGGTGAGGATTAGGTTTCGAATAAACCATTTGCACAAACACTTTTCCTTTCTCCTTTTTACTGGAAGCATTTTCTGAGCTGAGCTGTGGTGAACTTCTATTCTTATAGTGCTAAACACAACGAACACAGATACGGTCTGCTTTAAAAATCTGCCTTTTTTTCAGTGAAAATTGGTAAAAAACCAAAACGAGTCATATGTTATTGAAATTGTCCATGAAAAATATATCTGGGCATTTTTTTCAATATCTGAACTAAGGCAATACCTGAGTTTTGCTGCTGATATAGTACCATAATTATACTTTTTAAATACCTTACTTTAAGTGTAAACACATTTTTCCACAAACACTTTAATTCATTTAACAAAATAGGCTAAACCTGTCAAATATCCAATGCATCAGTGCGTAATCAAAAACAGCTGCACAAAAACTTTTCTGGAATAAAATACAGAGTAGAATTAACAAAATTTGTTTTAAATCTGGATGTATTTGATCAAAAGAAAATATTCATACCTACTTATATACAACTCAAAACGTGTTGAAGTTTGAAACCCTGCACTACCCGATAGTGATCATCTGGGGGAAAGTCAGACATGTTCACACTGAGTTTGGGATATGATGCTGGTCGGTGATAGATGTGAACATCACCACATGCTGCACCTTCTTCTGCAGGCCTCTGCCGGCAGTCTGACCCAGACTCCCAACACTCTGAGGCTAAAAATGCCTCATCGCTCTGTAAAGGTCAGTGTCAGGGCTGATGGGAAAACCTCGTTTATTTTTAGTCACTGCAATATCCCAGTTTTAATTAGTTGGTCACCTTGCTCTGACCCCCCAACTCCAGAGAGGAAATCTTGCCGCTTAATTAGAAAATAATGACTGTAATGTCTGGACCTACTTTTTGAGTACGCTGAACTTGGGTCTCAAAATTACGTCAACCATTGCTGGCATTGGACAAGTTTGCTCAGTGGGTGGGAGGTTTGGGGGGCCTGCGTCCTAACAAGCTGTTAAGAAAGGTGGCAAAAACCGGGGGGACCCAGCAGAGGAAGGGGGCAGTTAAAATTTATGACCTGTGCTCTGTCTTTGGACCCCTCCAAACTCAGAAACTTGCCTCTCATGCTGCCTGTTGATTCCCAGGATCAGCTCAGCCCTTTTTTAAACCTTGTGGCCTGGAATACCAAATCTTTGGTTTTCTAATCTGTGAGCAGGACCCTGTTGTGTGACCAAGGTTCAAACAAGTGTCCCTGCCTTCTGCAGTTTACTTTGGAGTCTTGCCTTCTAGCAAGAAGTCGCACCAGCAGCTCTCAGGTGTCTCACCAAACCTCACCGGTGTATCTGGAGAGGTGTAATGACCTGAAACGGGGAGACATGGCTGACTCTGCTGTATTTCCCCGGTCAACTAACAGACTTCGCCTACTCAGGGATATTTATGGGAGTTCCTGATGCTGCCACGCCTCGACTCCCCACCCTTCTTTTCTTTCAGGGCCAGCAATTTGGGGCAGCTGCTTTCCCTGTTAAAATCAGAGCTTACATTTAAAGGTGCCCTGTGTAGTTTTTCACCACTAGAAGCACTATTGAGCCATGTCTTTACGAGTGGGTCCCAGTGTTTATATTTAGCATGCACACGAGGATGTGGACGGCGCGTTTACTATTCTGCCATTAGTTTCATGCTATTTCACTGACTGACAGTTAGTGGCAGTAATGCATTGAGAAACAAAGCAGTGCGCCAACAAAGACAGTGAAGAAGAAGGCTGCCAGCAAGTAAACATGAATGTTAACAATGCACAATTTAAAGCATTAAAAAAGGAAAGGAAATTAATTCTACATGTTTGCTAGACGTCAAGGACACACACAGTGCGTTTTAGTGACTACGTTTTACACACAAGTTTTGTTTGGTAACAAGAGAAGTCCACAGGGCACTTTAATGTTTCTTCAATCTCATCCAGAGCTACTTTTAAAGATTGTGGAGGTTGAGGTTGAGGTTGAACATCTTTCTCAAGGACACTTCTGAAGGAAAGTTGACTATGATCACCGACCCCCCACAATATCCACCAGACGTTGCTGTGTCACATTCGTTTCCTTTAAGGCTGCTGATAACCATCTGCTGCCATTCTCAGTTAGCAAATATCCACTGGATCCATGAGCGGAGCCTCTCTATCATGACTCTTTTCTCTGCTCTGCTATTTCTATGCTCCTGGTCTATTTTTACTGCAGCTGCTCTTCTGTTGTAGTTCTGACTAAGAAGCTACTCAACGAGTGTTTGCAGTTGTATTAAACTACACCTGCTGTTACCACCAGAAACCACGGGTGTGTCGCCAAATCAACCAGGACTGAAATCTTAAGGATTACAGCTTTAAACTGTAAGAGCAACGAAATACAACGTATGTGGACAAGGCTTTTCTGTTCAGTGTTTGGTGCTCAAGTCTCTGCTTACTCAGGCCTTGTGTTTAACAACTAGTTCATTTTACTTTTTTATTATTTTACAATCACATATTTACAGATTTCTTTAACTCATAAACCCATCTCACCAGTTTTCACAAAACATATAAATCTGTTGGCATCTGTTCTATTAATTAACTTTGTCCATTAACTTTTTATGCCCGGTATAACAATGACACATACTGTATTCTGTAGACACTATAGGCTTATAACAGGCCTTATTCTCAAATGAAGCTTTATGGCTTAATAAGTTTTCTGTGGCTGCACATCAAATAGAAAAATAAGAAAAAATCTAGATATTTTGCAGCATTTTTTGCAAATTTACTCAAACTTCATCTTGACATATTTGGTGTCTTTAGAAACAGTGAGTTTTTTTGGAATTGAAAATAAATGTCTGTGGGTTTAACAGGTTTAAATAGATATTCTCCATAGCGAGTGTGTCATGATGCAGGATTGAAGAGATGAATGCATCAAATTAATGTGTAGCCTATGTAATGGGATACATATAATAACAAAATCTCACAATATAAAATAAAAAAAATAGAAAATAGGATATAAACTACAGTATTACCACTAAATGTGTAAATTTGTTCCCGTGAATAAAAATAAATCAATACATGAAGTAAGATAAGTGATTAGTTTCCTCTGACAGAAGAGATGATCAGAGGTGCAGAGTTTTTACCACCATGATCAAGACCGGGACCAAAGTATGGGTAGAGTTTCTCAGTGAAGGAGCATCCAGTAAAGGAGTAGATAAGAGCTGCAGCATCTACGTCATA
>LKNJ01005092.1:0-25924 GCA_002120245.1 Maccullochella peelii | reverse complement strand
GGAAAACACTCTGTGTCCACTTTTCTCCTTTTTGACAAAGACATTTTCCACCGGCGGCTCCTGCATGAACAGTAGCCTAGCTTGAGAGTGTTGTGTCATTTAGCGTGTATGTAAGCACGTGAGATCTATAATAGCATATCCAGCATAGGTCCTGCTACTCGCACGTGGGAGAAGTTAACCTTCAGGGCTTTCTGCCAGAAAGACTTGGTGCCTGCTGCTCTTGTTAGGACAGCACAGTAGGAACAGCAGTACATTTTATTAAAAAATTGGAATTTTCACACTTTGCAAAGTCATCCAGTGGGCCGGATTGGACCTTTTGGCGGGCCGGTTCTGGCCCGCGGGCCGTACGTTTGACACCTCTGGTGTAGTCCGTACTCTATATAGTATTAATTACAGAGATCCAACAATTCCCACCATGAGCAGCACTAGGCGACAGTGGCAAGGAAAAACTCCCTTTTAACAGGCAGAAACCTCGAGCAGAACCAGGCTCTGGGTGGGCGGTCATCTGCCTCGACCGGTTTCTTCCACACTATGCTCTTGGTTTTTTGTTTAGTTAGAAAAAAACAAGACCCTTCCCAGCTCCAGAATGCAGCATACAGTACCAGAACCCAGGTGTCCTATCAGCACTAGCATTAAAACATGTCCAATGATACCTTGCCCTACAGAGGATGGTACATAATGATTCTGATGACTCCTTGACCTTTCGTCAAGCACCATGATCAGGTCAAACTTTCCCCTTGACCAATACTTTGGTCGATGAAAAAGTACCTTAATAATGGCTGGATTTGCTGTGAAATGTGTTTGTGAATATTCATGGTCTCCAGTGGATCAACACATTAAATATATCAAATCAAATTGATTTTGCTCAGGAAAAAAGGTACATTTTTAGCTTTACTGATAGTAAGGATCTAAACATAGCTAAATCATTCCATCTAACACCTTTTTTTTTTTTGTGCAGTATCGGTTTGGGGTTTGATAGCATTTTATCAAATTCAAAACCAGTACTGAATGTTTTTTTCAACATGGGAATCTTTCCCATTTCTATCTATCCCATATGACATGAAAGTGACAATCGTCCACTCAGAGTCACAGAAAGGTCTCAGTTGGATGATTATTTTCTTTCACAGACGATCTGTGGACGAGTACAGACACCAGCTTGTCATTTTAATGGGCAAAAGTGACGTGAATCTGGGTATTTCGCCAGTTATCAGAACCCAGCCCTCGTAGGGTCTTAGACTTGTTTTGTGATAGTGTGGTATTGTAATTTAGTGACTTTTCATTAAGAAGGGTGGTGAACCTGTTGCTTTTAGTCAAAGATGGGTTTATTTGCAGATATTCTGATGAAAGCTTGATCATTTGGTATGGGTAGAATGGGTTTATGGTTAAAGCATGCTATTTATTCAGAATCATTTGGCTGCATCACACTGTGGTCTATTAAAGCTTGCATCAATTGCTACCTAATGCCACCAATTGGTTGGACTTTTCCTTCAGTTTGTAGTGATGGTTGTTTCATCAGTGTTCCTGAGCGTGCTTTTCTCATCTTGCTCATCTCCCTTCAGGCTCTCTCTCACCCCTTCCCCCGTCACCTCCTCTTCTTGTCATCCTGTGTCTGCTCTGACAGAGATTCATGCATTGAAGTCTCAGCTACGCCTCTTGAATACCAACCCAACTCCAGCATTCTCTGAGAAAAGCAGGGTAAATTCTCTGCGTTTGAGGCGTTTCCCTGTGAGGAAGCACCTCTATTGATGATCCCTCCCCCCCATGATAAAGAGCGATGTTTTCTTCTCCTGTATCTGGGTTTTCTGCTGTAATGCAGGGCTGTCTTCCCCATCAGGCCTCAGTGAAGCAGTCATGATTCCACTGGAGGAAGAAACAATCAGTTTCATTCCAGCAGCCAAAGCTCTCATTACCCTTGGTGTGTATAATGCACAGTTAGCCCCAGTGCCTCCAGTGAGCCATACTGGACATAAAGACGAATAGCAGTCGACTTTGCTACTATGGTAACCCCTCCAGAGTTCCTCCCACCCTCTCTAGTTGCCACCCCCCATATGTCTGCTTTCTGTACTCTGGTGCAGCAGAGTCAGTCTGGACCAAGCAGGCTAAAGATCCTTCAGGAGAGAAATTAATGGAATTTTCCAAGACAGTCAACAGTAAACATGCTGCAGTCCCCCTCCCAATCCAGAAAAAAAAGCTGCCCAGTTGCTAATCCTACCTTGATATCAACTATGTATTATATGAAGTTGGGATTGTCAATATAGTAGCTGGATAAATATCACAATATTAGTATGAATATTTTTCCGATACAAATGTATATAACAATACTGAAAAGCTATGCAAAATTACATATAAAATAATCAAACTGATGCGTTCCACTGCAATGCATTACATTTAGCAAAACTCTTCACAATTACAAAACACAAACCTTAAACATTCATTTTGTTCATTTTTAATAACAATTTGCTTGGAGTAAAATAAATAAATTGAACAACAGAATTTTGTAAACAATAACTTTATGTTCATATCGTCAAGATATGATTCTGTTGGAAGTCACCAAAATGCTATTGAATTATTTCCCAGCTGTAGAAACTCATAATGTAATAAGTGTGCATAATGTAAGAAAGAAACGTCATAAAAAGTGATGATGAAATAATCTGCCTGTAATGTCATAAAAATGGTGAGCGAATAACGAAATAACTTTTTGCGCATAATGTAATGTAATATAGTTATTACGTTTTATGCAAGTTGTTACATTTTGAGTTTAGCAGCTATTGTTTTATGAAAAATGTATTATTTCAACATATATTGTAAGGGCCCAGTGTGTATTTGTTATACAGCACCAATTCCATCCCAGTCACTACATCATGGTCTGCATGATCCACATTCAGAGACACCTGGGACTTAAACCAGAGCAGCCTAAGCTTGCTGTAGAGTTGCTGTCGTTGCAACGTCTCTGTTACCGACAGCTGAGTGAGTGGCGACTGAGTCGCTAAACTCTCCTGCTCTCTCTTTGCCTTAGTGCTAGCTAGCTTTGAAAACTCGCCACATTCCTTGACGTGACTAACCTTCAAATGTCTGATGAGGTTTGTGGTGTTGAAATTTTTTGGTTGCGTTCCTCCTCAAGGGATTTCCTTGGAACACACCTTACAAATTGCAAATTCATTGTCTTTTTCCGGTACCTGGTAGAACTGCCAGACCGATGAAGCCATATTAGCAGCGCGTAGAGAACTTGTCTCGCATGTTTTGCGTCATCTGATCGGCCTTCATAGAGACCACCAATCAAACTATTTAGAACAAATGTGGCCCATCAATCGGGGCACCCTTAGTAAATGGTAAATGGACTTTTACTTATATAGCACTTTTCAACCATTGAAACGGTTCCCAAAGCGCTGTACAGTAATCTAAGCTCTAACAGTAGTCTAATTCACCCAATCACCCACCAATGGGGACACAGCTGCCATGCTGGCCTCCACCGGGGGCAACTTAGGGTTCAGTGTCTTGCCCAAGGACACTTCGACATGTGGACAGGAGGAGCCGGGATCGAACCACCAACCGTGGGGTTGATGGACAACCGCACTACCCTCTGTGCCACAGCCGCCTTAGTCAGATTTATTGCATTTTTTTATTATATCACACCAAGGTAGCCTATACAGGTGTGTTCACTTATTTTACCTGATTAGACATCTTCTCTCTGTGGGCCTGTACAGACTGTGATGGACATCTGCCCCTCACTCTGTTAGCTGTGTTGCTCTTGTCAGGGTGGGACAGCCAACAACTTTATCATTCTCTGTGGTGCATGCAGTTTTAATGACTTCACATAAATCCCATCATAGCTCCGCCCAAATTCAACAGAGGAGAGCAGAGGTCTAATCAGCCAGAATAAGTGGAAACACCTGTGTGGGTGTGCAGGGCCCTTTACATGTTAAGCACAAATGGTATGGGGATTACGGCAGCTTGAGCGCGTCTTGTTAAAAATATCAAAATACAGAGATGTCTTGTTTTTTTAATTGTCCTCAAATGTCTCATTGATGTCTGAGACTGCATTTGGATGTTTAATCTGTGAAAGAAGAGTGTGAAAGATGGACAGATAACAGAGGGAGAGAGTTTGTTGGTGTGTGTATGTGTGTGTTTGTGCCCACTGTTTCCCATGCTGTTTCTTTGCTATGGTGGCATGTCTTTGGCAAGAGCTGATTCATGCTCGCTTGCTTCTTCAGACTCTCTGAGGATTACAGTACAAGCTTAAGTTTCCTGATGACTGAAATCTTTTTTTTTTCTTTCTTTCTGTGTTGCAGTTGAAAGAGAAGTGGTTCAGAAGAGGACCTTCACTCGGTGGATGAACCTACATTTAGAGAAGGTTTGTTGATAGCTTCGTGAAATGGTGGATGCAGAATATACACAGAGGAGAAATGGTAACCATGGTCTCCACACTCAGTTATTACAGAGCTACTCACTGAGCTTTCATTTACTAAATGGGTGGAACAGGACAATTTCTTTCTTTTATTGCCACTCCACCCCAAAACCCATGGTAGCTTCAGCTTCACCACAGACTGTATCATGAAGCTGAGAATATCCCACCATGCTCACCGTATGGGTTTTACACTGCAGCTGAGACACGCGCTGAACATAAACAACAGTTACAGTTTCTCCATCTCGCTCTCTGAATTATGCATGTGGTTGTATGGAACTGCCTGTGTGCAGCATTAAAGTTTCATTAGGCTGTAAAGTCTGAGAGACAGTAGCGATGACGGGTCTAGCTAGCCCAAGGTGGTCGTTTTCCACTCCACACCGCCCAGCTAGCTGCTGTGACAGTGGCTGGGGGGAGGAGAAATGCTCTAACCAATGAGAATTCTGTCAATGAATGGGACTATGAACAAGGCATATATGGAGGCCCAAAGGGGACACATAAATAAATACATAAATGTGATTGATAAATTAGAAATAAACAAATTACCACCATCATATAAATACTATTTAGTTAAAATACATGAATGACACATTTATTGCCATGCGTGACAGCCTACCTCATTATCATAAAGGGGAAAAATGCGTAAATTAATGTATAAAAACAACAGAAATCCAGTTATTGTAGTTTGGCCACAGATTTGACTCAACACGGTCAGCAGCTGCAGTAGCAGTGGCTGTGATACACAGCTCATAGAGGTACTTTAAATCCTTAGCTCCTGATTGCCGCAATTTTTGTCATTAAGTGCACTCCTTCTCATAACTCAGTCAAATCTGAATACACTGACATGATACACATATTTTTAGATTGTGACTTGCATACATATCATGATCCAATGTCCATTGTGAATTAACATCCATAAATCTGCTTAGAAATCATAAAACCCCTAAACCCAGCTGTTTCTGCTTCCTGGGCACCTTTTACATGATTAGTAGAAAACAGAAAGGCTGCCACTAACAATTACTGCTCATTTTCTGGATTAATCAATGAGTTGTTTTGTCTATAAAATGCCAGAAAATAGTTTAAAATGCCCATTATAGTACAACATGATATCTCCAAATGTCTTGTTTTCTCCAACCAACAGTCCAGGAGCAGCAAATCCTCACAGTGGTGAAGCTGGAACCAGAGAATATTTGGCACTTTTGCTGGAAAAGTTACTGAAACAATTAACTGTAACAACTGTATATTGCTCTCCCTATTCTAGTCCACTTTCCTCTTTATATACATTTAAAATACCACATATATAACATCTGTATATCGGTATATTGTAACTTATAGCATCACTTATGCTGTAGTACTTACTGCACTTCTGTAAATACTATACTACATTTTTGCACTTCTGGTTAGAAGCTAACTACATTTCATTGGCTTTGTACCTGTACTCTGCACAATGACAAAAAAGTTGAATCTAATGTAATCTAATCGATTATCAAAATAGTTGCTACATTTTCAGCTGATTGACTAATCATTTCATCTCTACTAAAAAGTTCGTAGAAGTTCTGGCTGAAAACTATAGTATCAGTCAATTGGAAGCGTTTTTGTTTCCTTCCCTGACTGATTTGTGCAGTCTGCCCACACCTTGTCACTGCAATACACTTGTGCACTTAGACACAGTGAGCTCCAGCAGAGCCTTACATCACTGTGTTTACACTGACATGCTGTGTTTCTATGGAAACATGTTGTTTCACTCCTGAGCCTATCTTTCCTTTCTGGTTTCAGTCCCCAACCAGGGGCGAGTCAGGGTGAGCTGAGAGTCCGAGCATCTGATCAAATCTTTGTTTTGTCTCACACAATGAGCCTCTCTTCTCTTCCTGGCTGTTTGGCCCTGCATCAAATCTCTGACCCACTAATTAACAATCATACATTTGTTTTCTGTCATCTTGGAAAGTTCCAGTCACTTTAACCCCCCCCCCCCCCCGACCACCGTTCACCCATTCACCATGTTCAGACAAGTTCACAAATGCCTGAGTTAGTAATGACTTGTTGTGACAACAGGGCTCAATGTTGGCTCAGACAGTGCATGCTGCGGGTTACTGACTCATTTTTTAAGATAAATCTGCATAGTTTACTCCTGTGTCAACCGCAAATTTCACAGTATTAACATCTCGATCGATATATGTCCTTATGAAAGGATACAGCAGCGAGTGTGTGTGGATTTTTAAGCGAGTTATTTGAAACAGACAAGTGCTGATTGAGAGCTGTTCAGTTCCATTCGATGTGTTGAATTTAAGCTCAAGAGTGTGTCTGAGAAGAATGTTGACACAGTGTTGAATTTCAACACTGATTATGCCCTTTATGTTCTCTGTAGAACAGATTACTTGAAATGTTACATAATCTCCACATTTTCCCAGTTCGTGATACTTAATAGCCTATTTGCGTACCTTGATTAATGAGAGTATTTGGTAATTACCTCTCTATATAGCAGTTTTCATTCAGGTTCAAATCGTGTACCCATGCGCAAGGGATTCAAAGGAAACAATGCATGACTATGTTGGGGTTAATTTAAAACAGCAACAGTTTGTAGTGATATCAATTCATTTCAAGGGAATCACTGCAAACTTTGGATTCACTCACTGAGGCGAAGTAAATCCCTGTGGTGTCTGCTTTCATTTTGATCAGCTTTGACACGCAAATTCACACCGTTGACCAATAGCAAGCCGTCTTGACAGTTTAGACCTTTGAGGAAACGGAGAGCCTGAGAGTCCAAAAAGGAAGAAGCTATCGTAGCTTATTAGCTGCGTGTCTCTATCCTCCTCTGTCAAAGTATACACTGCTCCACAAATGAGGCACAGTTTACAGACAATTATGAGACAGGAGTTAATACTGTATGTCTCTTGAATAAACTGTATGACCTTATTGTTCGTTAGCAACCAAGCTAAAGAGTTTGTGAACTGTAAGTTACAGAGCTTTTTTTCCCATCTTCAATAACTCTTTATTGAATGAAATGATGTACAATCCTAAGAACAAGTTGTATTAGTATCATTTAACAGGACTGAAATCTGAAAGATAACCCGTTTCATATCTTTCTTGGCAATTTCTTATATGCATTCACTGCATAGCCTTGGAAGTAATGGCTATGGCCCCATTTACACACACACACACACACACACACACACACACACACACACACACACACACACACACACACACACACACACACACATGTTCGTCTCCGTCTGCCAGATCACAAATCTGATCGCATCCATTTTAGTTTTCCTGGGTTACATGCAAATGTGCATTGCACTACTCCAGTCCAGAGGATGGTGGTAATGCACCTGAAGCTGTTTGGAAACTGCCGAAAACACCAGAGGAAGAATAACTTGTGCACTTTGGGAGTTTTGTTACAATAACCGTTTATCTAGATAGCGTACAGTCTCCATAAACTAACTTAAACACATGGATGTATTCCTAAACGTTTTATCGTCTTCACGGCTCTCATTCACGCCGCTCCCTTGACCATACAGATCAATGCTCTCTCACCCAGACAGATTATTTAGTGGTTGCACTCATCTGGGATTAGATATACACTACAACAACACGTTCCACCTTCTGCATGTCGTGAACTAAATGTGGTTTTTCCTGTAGTTTTGCTGAGACAGAGATAACAATGGCTAGCTATGCATTATGAGAAACATTTTAATCCATTTGTATCCATTTCTGTGGAATATGCTATATTCTCACTAGGGCTGCAACTATTATCTATCATAATAATTGATGAACCCAAAGAAATTCACCTTACTATCATGTATGACAAAGAGCATCGAATTCTCACATTCAAGAAGATACAAACAGCAAATATTTGAAATTCTTGCTTAAAAAATTATTAAAATGATTATTATTAAAACAAAAATGTGTTGATCGACTTATCGATTAATTGTTGCAGCTCAAATTTCCTCTCCTCTCCTCTCCTCTCCTCTCCTCTCCTCTCTCTCTTCCCTCTTTCTTTCCATCCATTTTCAGTGTGACCCGCCCATTAAGGTCCAAGACCTTTTCCAGGACATACAGGATGGACACATCCTCATGGCCCTGCTGGAGGAGCTCTCCGGCTGCAAGCTGGTCAGACTCTCACACTTTGTTTTTAGTGCCAAATGATTTCCCACGTGTAAACTGTACAGTGATGTGTATAATAATCATTTTGGCAGCTCCTGTAGCAGTACTGGTAGGAAGAGTAGTAGTGTCAGTTTTTATACGATTCAATAATACATTTCTCATTCTGAATGATCTTCCAGCTTCATGGGTTCAAGAAGTCCTCCCATCGTATTTTCAGACTCAACAACATCGCCAAGGTCCTGTCTTTCCTGGAGGAGAGAAACGTGAGTACCACAACAGGTAGCATGAAGACACGTCTACCTACTGCTTGTTGATTGGCTGAACTGTTAACACATACTCTACATACGTGTGTCCTCAGGTAAAGCTGGTCAGTATCGATGCAGCAGATGTTGCTGATGGAAACTCCTCCATCGTCCTGGGACTCATCTGGAACATCATCCTTTTTTTCCAGGTAATCTCATTTTCCTCGCATTTAATACCTCTTCATCCACCCTATGAGGTCCAGTGTAAGAATAAAATATCTACTTCACAGACTGTGGACTTTCCATTCACAAAAGCCCATCAGAGTGCAGCTCGCTTGGTACTTTATGTAATCCACACTGCGGTTCAATGCCTTGGACAGACACCATGAGGAAACAATTATCTCTGCAGTTCACGTAGACTGTCCTCTCACTCACTGCCAGGTCTGAGCTGGGATGAATGGTAATAATGAGCAAGATACACTGAGCTTCTTTGGTGACCTTTGACAGAGGTTTGGTCCTGAAGCTGCTTAGAAGACCTGATGGGCGGAGGAGGGGAGTTGTCCTGATCAAATTAAATCGTCCCAGTTAGAACTAACACACAAGCTTTTCCTTTATCAGTTAACCCCAACAATTCAGAGGTAGTTCGGTCATTTACTCTCTCAGCTTCAAAAGTGATTGCTTGTTTTACCCATTGATAGCAAAGAATGAGACCATGTTCACTAATACATGTGGAGTTGCTAATGATATCATACTTTGACCAAGAAAGTAAATGGAAACTACTTGTTGCTCTCATAAAATTGACAGATAAGAGACAAAAGCTGTGCAGCAGAGACCAAGTTATCCTGACTTTTAGTCCCTTGTATGGTTCAAGCTCCAAAAACCCTGGATGTTGCGCAGGCTTTTCAGTTATATATTTGTTGTCTTCAAGTCTGACACCATCAAGGGTTATTTTCTCAGACTTTAGAAAAGCTCCTCTGGAGCCACAGAATACATTACACGACTGTTTTCACAGGCTGAGTTCCCCTTTAATTCTATCTCTAAGTTCTAACAACATTCAGCACTGGACAGATCTTCTGAGTGTTTTAAGAGCATTGATTCTGATGTAACCCTAATTTCGGTCATCTGTGGAAATGTTTACATCATGTGCCTTTATATAATACGTTTGTGGTCTTTTCACAGAAGTTTTAGCCAGAACAGATTCTACTTTATACCTGGGATAGTTTCTGTCCAAAGTTGGTCTTACACTCCCAGAAAGTAACCCACTAAGCAGTTTTTGGGTTGCTGATAACTTTTAATTATTAATATTCAGGAAATTGTATGTCCATGTGTCAGCATAAAACACTTGGCTAAATAATCTGCTGGAGGGATGAATTTGATACATCTGAATTGACCAGTAAAACCATTGACTAAAGGGAATATAATCCAACTCTCTGTCTCCTTCCAGATTAAGGAGCTGACTGGGAACATCAGGAGCCAGTTCCCCTCCTCGTCCAGTCTGTCGTCCATCCCCACCAGCTCAGACTCTGACACGTCCTACTGCAGCACACCGTCAGACGAGAGGCAGTCGGCGTCCACAGCCGTTCGAGAACACAGCAAGGCCATCAAGAAACTGCTGCAGTGGGTACAGAAGCGAACACGCAAGTGAGTGTGGTCTGCCATTTTCAATAAAGATTGTTAAATTAAATTTTAGATGTCTGAAAACATTTTACAATTTCTTAGTATTCTGTTGTTTTTTTCTGGTGAATATTCAGTACATTACAATAGATGGCAAGGGACAAGCAATAATTTCTGGCTCTATTGGTGTGTACTTTTAGGCTGCCACTTAGAGTTGGATTGGTGTTTCTGAACTGATCCTGACCACTGAATATGTCCTGTCATAGGTATGGTGTGGCAGTGCACGATTTTGGGAAGAGCTGGACAAGTGGTTTGGCCTTCCTGGCTGTCATTAAGTCCATTGACCCCAGCCTGGTGGACATGAGGAAGGCACTGCTGAGGACTGCCAGGGAGAATCTGGAGGATGCCTTCAGGATAGCCCACTACAGCCTGGGGATCCCACGCCTACTGGAGCCTGAGGGTAACAAGAACAGTGTTTCTGCTGGTAACATCTTATAAAAACATTCCACGATCAATCATCTGATCTATTTCCTCAATACACACCACCTTTGTTACTCGACTCACAAAGCCCGATTTCATCCCCCCTCCCTCACGTACGCATTACAAAATATGGTCAGTTCATCTTAACGGCACAATTTTTAAGAAAGTGAGCTTACACAGATATTTTCCAAGAAAAAGAAAAGCAGACGAGGTAGGTAGGTTTAGAACATACCAAGCTGGAAAATGACGTGCACAGCTAACTCAAGATAGTCTATTGACCAACAGACCCATCTCTCAGTCTTTCTGAAAACCAAAAAGTTGCCATCTGCAACTTTTTTAAAAATCTAAACAGCACAGAGGGGGTTTCCCTGTCTAACATCTTTGGCCAAGGTTACAGACTCCAGTTTGCAACGCACATTTACTAGCCAACAGATTAATTTTGTTTGGCTAACTCATGAAATAAATGTTGACAGCTCTAAAATCTAAAACTGAGAAGCCTGCTAACAGCATTGATCCTGCCCTTGGTTTTATAGGATCCATTTGGGCACAGATAATACAAATTAGATAGTTAGATAATTAGCTTAACCAGGCCATACCAGTCCAGTTATATAGCCCATTTGCATGTGTGTGATTTCCCCCCCCCTTCAATTTCATAATGTATTAGGATTCACATATGGGCACTGTTGGACTGTAAAAAATGGGCAGCAGAATTCTAAGCATAGTTAAGATAATGACTAGATGTTAGGTTGTGACTCTCATTTCATTCCCGTTTGCTCACAGGTTGTTTGTAAAATACTTTGCTGGATATTCATACTGTTAGCTGTTGGTATGGATGAAATATTTAAAATTTAAGGAGATTGTCTGATGATGAATGTAGTTTCCAGATTTCCCTATTGCCCTGCAATGTGAGGGGAAAAAATATGCGAAACCCACTTTTATATCGGCTCATCTGACATGAGACATCTGCTCAGCAATATAAAAAGGCAAATTTTTGTATTTAATATCTCTCTCTTTAATGTTTTTTTCAAACATGAGACCTACATGTAAAATGGCCTGCATTGTTACATAATAGAGTGCAAGTCATAACTGTTAGGAGGAAGCCTAATTTACATGGGAGTCTTTATGTAAAATGCTGTTGTGGTAATTGTTCTCTGTCTACCCAGATGTAACTATCAACAGACCAGATGAGCAATCCATCATGATGTATGTGTCACAGTTCCTAGAGCACTTCCCTGGGATAGAGGAGGTAAGAATCCCTTTTTGTAGTGCATGGATGATGTGTGTCTGACATCAGATTTTGACAAAACACTAAATTCTGAATGTGAGCACTGATAGATTTCTGCCAACTTCTTTTTTTCTCTCTCAGCCGGAGCAGCCCTGCCAGCTGATTGAACGAAGCGTTTCTATGTGCCGACTCAACTTCCGTGATAGTGACTCCGACCATATAAGGAATGGTGCTCACCGAAGCAGAGTGAAGGAGAGGTCCTACATGTTCCAGAGGGACTGTGCCCAACCCCCACCCAAAATCTTAATTTCCTCTGTGTCAGAGGACAGGAGCGCCATGTCACCCCCTGTCAGGCCTGCTGCAGCTCGCTCATGGTCCAGTGAAGACTTCTTAGCAGATTCCTCCCATGTGGAAGATATCTCCAGCAGTGTGGCTGAAGAGCCCAAGAAACCTGCCAGTGAGGTCTTAACCAACTCAACCTCTAACTCCCCACAACTATCTTACACTCACTCGCCCACTGGTTCATCAGTACCAGAGTCTGTAATTGGTGACTCAGCAATCAGCTCACCCGACTCCTGGCTGGAGAGCGAGTTTGGGGTGATGCCAGAGAAGTTTTGTGAGAGCCGGAGTGACAGTTCTTTGTGTGACAGTGGAACAGCCTGGGATGTGTACCGTGCCACCCCTGTGGAGGTTACTACTCTTGATGAAGGATTTGTCCCATCCATAGAAGATAGAGTACCTGATGAGCAATCGATTACTGAGTCGTATATAGATGAGGGGATTTACTCACTGAGCTCACTGGAGAGCACCCAGGAGAGAATCCAAGGGTATTCTGAGAAAAAGGAAGCAGAAGTAGTGAAACAGAAAGAAGCAGAGAAAGAGAACCACAACCAGGACATGGTACTAGAACGGGTCCCTGAGCATAGCAGAGCTGATATTACAAAAGAAGAAGTAGACTCTAAACAGATGGATACAAGTCTACTTCAAAAAGGTGAAGTACCCAGAGAGCAAGAACCTTCTTTTGAGCTGTGTGATGCAGAAGTAATGGCCAACTCTGGTGTTGAAGATCTCCTTGAAACTGACCAAACTAACCAGTTCCAACTCAGCTCCAACACTGAACTACCACCCTCTGACAATTTTGAAGAACTCGCGAAGCAAACCAGTGTTGAAGAGAGAACTAACGGAGAACCGAAATGTTTAAAGAAAGCTATGGACTTCATTGGGGAAGCACAGGACCATGAAACAAAAATGAATGGTCTAACTGAAAGTCAGAATGAGAGAAATAACTCTGAGGAGGTTGAAGTGGAAACTGAATGTCAGAAAACAGATTCTCCTTCAGAGGAGACAAGAGAGGAGTCAGGGATTTTAAAAGAAAGGGATCAAGGGGTTGTAGAAACACAAGACGAAGCAAGTGAAGGAGTTCTAAGAGACCACCTAGATCCTCAAGAAAGCTTTAGCTCAGAGACTCTTGATGCTTTAGCAAACACACATCCAACCAACCAAGACGGAGCTTCAAAAACAAGTCTGGACCCAACTACGGGTATAAATATTCCTCTGATCTCTATTTCCAGTGAGCCAGGAGAGCAGATCTGTGACCCAGAAAGACAAGATCATGCTGGGGATGATGAGGTACATCAGGTAGAGGCAACTGGGAGTAAGGGAACTGACACAGATGTCAACAGCACTCAAAATCAAGCTGAATTGAGTTGTGACTCCAATGACAATGGTGACAAAAACCCATTTGAGATTCTTTCCTGCCTGGTATCAGAAAATGTTAAACCAACAGCTTCAGAACAAATAAGGGACATAGAAAGTGGGCACTGGGATGATGACATCATCAGATCATCACATGCACACATATGTGGACCAGACACAATAGATAACATGGAAATAAGTGAAACCACACAGGAATGTGAGTCTCCTCGCCACGACTCTCAGACAGGTAACATTGAGAAGGACTTGATTGCTCAGACTTCTTCTACAGATACTAAATGTCAACCTATGAATACTGAGCAGGAAATAGATTCAACTGATCAACCCGATGGGCACCAGGACAAACTGGGTGACACCTTTTCTGACAATGAGACAGCTACCACACAGCCAAACACATTGGATCCAGTCAACTTAAAACCGAATTGTATGACAGGGATTTTGTGTTGTGAACCAGGTAGTGTGTCCAGAGACATAGACTTGTTTTATACAGACTTTGATCAAAATTCTCCCACAGATGATCTAGTTGGTGACCCTATCGAACCCATGGATCTGTTCTACCCTGACAAAGAGGAGACCATGTTTACAGAGGCACCTGATACTGAAATGCAGAGTTGGCCTTCTGTTTTGAGTGTATCTGCTCTCCAGCCAGCGCCAGCTTCAGTGACTGTGTCAGATGACCAACCACTCAACCTGCTAGGTGACGACCTCAGGAATGGAGTGGATTTGATACAAGAGAATGACAAGGTAAATGTGAGTTTATTCAGCAGTGCCTCAGTACAATCAAACCATTTTAATTTCAAATGAGCTTGCACTTTTAAACAATTATATTATATTAAGTATTTCAGTTTAGTTTCGGTATAGTTTTTGACCATTTCTAGGTGAGTTTTTATTGGCCACACCAATGGCGCACCAACTCTGGGGCTGGCAATGTCGGTTGGTCAGTCGGACAGTCCACCACTTTGGTCTAGACTGAAATCTCTTTAATATATCGGACGGATTGCCATGACATTTTGTACGTATATTAATGGTCCTCAGAGGATAAATCCTAATGACTTTTTTTCTAGTGCCACCATGAAGTTGACATTTTTGGTTTTGAGTGAATTTCTCGAGAACTTTTGGATTAATTGCCATGAAATTTGGTACAGATATTTATGCTCCCCACAGGATGAATTGTAATAACTTTGGTGATCCCCTGACTTTTCATAAAGAATCATCATCAGGTCAAAACGACAATTTGACAATAATTTGTTACTTTTTGTAACTAATGCAGTGGCTTGGGTCCACAATCTTTCACTTTGGTGAGTAATCTCAGTGCTAGCAAAATATTATATGTGCTACAGTACAGGCTGCTTGAGTTATCTTCTGCTGTATTTCCATGGTCACTTTTCTTGCTTTTATCAAACTGATTAGCGAATTTGAACCAGCAACTCTCTAGTGACATGACTATTCTAACCTATTTTAACGTCTGGTATTTTAGCCAGATTTTTCAAATTAGTTTAGTCTGTTATTTTGCTGAATAATAAAGTTCTTCTAGGTAGCTTTGCTGTATTTTTTATTTCAGTGTAAAACAAGTGGCATCTTAGAAAACACTGCCTTCCGTCTGCCTGTGTGTGTATGTGTTTGTCTAATGGTCCAACTGCTCAAACAGGAACATGAAGCAATGTGACATTTCACACTTCCACAATATCTCACCTAACGACCAGATGACCTGCTGACATTCATCATCTATAGTCACACCATTCTGTTCCACTGATGCTCTTTGAAGGCTTGAGGCCGGTCAGTGTGATGTACTCATGCAAGTGTTCACTGTTATTATGAATCATTTATTGGGAAAACTGGATATTCCAAGTTAAACCAACACTGAATACTGCATGAAACCTACCAGTTATAAGCACTGGCAAGATATCTTGCGAATTCACAGAAACGGTTACAATTATCTAAACTCCTGTTGAGCCTATGGAGTCCACTGTTTTGTGTGTGTGTCTTAGATTACAGTTAGATTTACTAGATTTAAATCCCATCATTTTAAAAAAATGTTCACAGTCATTAAAGATGTCACGCATAGATTGTGGTAAAAAAGGTAACTTATTATTCATTTGGGCATGTGAATTGTAAAAATATCCTTAAATTAAGATTTTGTTGCAGTAAGATTAAATATAGAGATGATAAACAATATTTGTTTATATATAATAATTGTCTGCTTATTTTTACCTAAAACAAGTCCTCAGTATGCTTCAAACAAAGTTGTTTGTACAATGTGTCAATCATGTCTCAAGGCAAAAGAGCTTACAGGGTACTAATGGGGATAACAGTGCACACCTTTGGACAGTCTTTCCTTCAGGGCTTTCATGGTACTGCAAACGGTTGTCCACGTTGAAATTGATAGAAGTAGTTGTGTGAAGCATGAAAAAGGAGAGCGTGAGAGAGAAGTTTAAATCCTGCCTGCTTTCATGCCTTTTCATACCTGACCAAAACACTGCATAAAGTGGGCATAATTGTCAGAAAGTTACAAATATTGTCTGTTGAAGCCCCCCTGATTCTGTTCTCGGAAACAACGGGGTTGTCGGGGTTTAGATGATCTGATAGACACAACATTTAAAGCATACTGAGGCCTAAATAGTTGAAAGCCCTCCAAGCAGCCCCTAGAGACAAAAATGTTTGTTGTACCTCAAACTATAAAAGTGTACAATTAATACACTGCTGATTTTGATATTCTTAGAGCTTGCTGCAACTACAAATGTCAAGTTTGTCCTAAGGATGATGCTAGAGGGGAGAGGTCATTAAGAGGTCATTAAAACCACAAGGGTTCATCCTCTGGGAAGCTTGAATGCGGTCAGTTAAAATTCTATGGTAATCTATTACATTGACATTTTGGCCTGAGGGTGGCACTGCCAGAAAGCTCCAAGAGTGCCCAAAATGGAAAGGGTTTATCCTCTGCAGAGCATGAATGTGTTCAGTAACTTTCACGGCAATCTGACCATTAAGTTTCTTTTTAAACACTTTGAAGTTTGGGCCTGAAGGAAGTGTTGGGGAAAAGGTCCACAAAAACATTACGATTCATCCTATGGGGACCATGAATATCCACAGTAAATTTCATCAACATCCTGAAATGTGTTTTAGAGATACATTGTTGTGGACTTCTGGCAATTTGGCCAGTAGTTGTTGAAATGTCTTTCTCTGGACCTAAGTGACTGACTAATGACCCGCACGCCATACTTACGCAGCCCTGCAAGTGGGACAAAAACATGCAAAGAGGCACTGAACTTCGACTCCGTCTTTCCCTCCTCTACATTTCTAAGCTGCTAACAGATTTCTCTCTGCATCTGAATCCCAGAAACACTGTTTGTTGCCCGGGGAGAAGATAGGAGGACTCTGGGGTGTTGATGTTCCAGCAGATGGCAGTGATCTCAGTGAGGCTGAGCAACAGAGCTCAGGCTCTGCCAGGGAAAACACGGAGCCTGTGAGGTAGGCTTGCTATTCTTAGTCAGTTCTCTGGTACACTGAGAAACATACTGGACCCTGGGGGAGAACCAGTGTTATGGCAATGGATGGGACTGCTCTGACCTGGCCTCTCTCAGTTTGCTCAGATATTTCCTTAAATGTACTGAACAAAGTTAAATGTAGGCTGGTGATGGGAATGAAGACAGGCCTTATGAGGGGTGAGAGACTGTGGCATGAAGAAAGGGGATGAGGTTTACAGACATTAATGTGGTTGAATTAATTAATACAAGAGAGCTTGTTTCTGTTCATGTTCAACAGTGGAATTAAAGTTACGATCCTTCAGCCTTTCATATATAAAACCCCATTTTTTCAGTAATAGCCGTTCAATGTATTTACATTCTGTAATTGCTTCTTTATATAGTAGTTTTGATTGTTACTGGTCTTTTTCCATGGATTCAGATTGCGTCCCTACAGAGGAAATGATGCATGCATGAGGACGCAGGCATTTCACGTAATGTGGAAGACAACATGTGATCACTATTTTCTCATACTTTATTGTCATTAATCTACTCATGTCATTGATGTGTTCATATCACACAATTGAACGTTCACAATTAATTAACCATCCGTGTACAAAACAGATGATGAACAGCCTGAGATGTCTTAAGAAAAATAAGAGCAATTTCAACAAAATGTCTGTTTTTCCACTTTCAGTAAGTCTATTGTCATTACATGTGCATTACAATTTACAAATCACAGCGGATCTACAAAGGCACAAAACGTTTTCTTGGAAAACCCGACACTCTGTGTCCACTTTTCTCCTTTTTGACAGACATTTTCCACCAGCGGCTCCTGCATGAACAGTAGCCTAGCTTGACAGTGTTGTGCCACGTAACGTGTATATAAGCACGTGGGATCTATAATAGCATATCCAGCATAGGGCCTGCTACTCACACGTGGGAGAAGTTAACCTTCAGGGCTTTCTGCCAGAAAGGCTTGGTGCCTGCTGCTCTTATTACAGACCTGCAAACTTGCAAGAGGTGAAAAAGGTGACATGTATGTAAAGTCAACCCCTGTAGGGGGGTCTGGGGGCATCCTCCCCCAGAAGAATTTTTTTGTGATTTTAACATGTAAACGAAGTATTCTGGTGCACTCTGAGAAGAGTGCACCAGTCTTTTGGCCTGTACAAGTCTTTCAAGTGATCATTTTCGCTGCTTAGCAATGTGCCTCTTTCTTGCCACATTTTCCTCCTCTACCACTTCCACTCTTTTCTCTGCAGCACTTGTAGATGGCTGGCAGTCAAACTCCATCCTTCTCTCTCTGACTCTGAGCAACTTATTTTGTCGCTGGGCCTTGTCTCTTGTTTATTGTCAGCTGGCTTCATGGCCTCCTTTTTCATGATCATAAAAGTTTGTTGAGGTTAACCCCAACTGCATCTGTCAAGGTTAAATGATCCACCAGAGCCGGTGTTTCCTTATGTTTTTGTTTTAATTTCCCCTCGTAAATTACGACAATGACGGACATTAAAATCGGATAACAATACGGACGCAGTGGGAGTTAGCCTTAACTCTGCAAAATGGTTTTAATTCTAAACTGTAATGTTGTAATCATAGACTGTATGGTTGTAATACACAATTCAATGAAGTTAACGTTAGCTGACGTGCTAACAAGCTGGCAAGCTTTCTATCTCTATCTCTTTCTATTAGGTTAGGAAAAACACACTTCAACTTGATTTGACAAGTTAACGCTACTTTAGCAACTAGTTACCTAACGTTAAGTTAGCTAAACAGCATATTAGGTCGTTGGCAGCAAACGAGACTTAACTCAAAACTAGTGTATATTGTAGTAGTACGGCGTAAAGTTGTCTTTATATATCCGTGGAAAAGAAGACGATGCTGTTATCTTGATTCTGATTGGCCAAAAGACTCGAAAGGTATCACCAAAGATGTTTTATTAAGAAGAAGATCTCTTCGTGACAACAGCTTTCTGAAACGTCTCTGTTCAGTCTATGGGAAATTGCGCTGGCCACTTGACCCCCCCCTTTCCCTGACGTTTGCGTAAGGTAAATACGGATCTGTGGTTGCAGGCCACCAGCTGGCCCCGTGTTCCTGCTTAACAGCCGCTGCTGCTATTATTGTTATTCGTCTAATTATTAGTATTACTATTATAATATTGCTATTAGTATTATTTTTATTAACATTAACATCAATACCATTAGCACTACTATTCACTTTACATCTGTATGTAGAACTGTACTGTGCTCTCGCTCTCTCCCTCTCTCTCGCTCTCTCCCTCTCCTTCTCTCTCAATCCAACCGGTCGAGGCAGATGACCGCCCACCCAGAGCATGCTTCTGGTTCTGCTCGAGGTTTCTGCCTGTTAAAAGGGAGTTTTTCCTTGCCACTGTCACTTAGTGCTGCTCTTGGTGGAAATTGTTGGGTCTCTGTAAATATAAAGAATCGGTCTAGACCTGCTCGATATGAAAAAGTGCCCTGAGATAACTTTGTTATGATATGGCGCTATATAAATAAAACTGAATTGAAATTGAATTAAATACTGCTATTTATGTCTCTGTCACATAATGTTAGCTGAGTAATTATGCAGAAAAACTTGGGGATTACTGATCCCAACTGTCCCCATGTGTTATCCTGCCTACACATTAGTTACATCAGACCAGTGACATTTACCATAATGAGACAGAAATTTGTGTGGAATAGACTTTATTGTACTAAGTCAACATAACTGAAGATGGAATTACTGATCTTACAAAGTAACTTGCTTATGTACTTGAAAAACTGCTCTGTAACCAAAGTATCTGCAGCCACTGTGAGGACTGTACTGTATCCATGTTTCATGATCATGACCATATGCAGGGTTTTAGAAATACCAAGGTCCAAAAATCCCCCTCAATGGTGGATACGGCCATGTTCATGATGACATTATATATTTCTATAATGCCACAGGACCCTTACAACTACATTTAAAAATGACCAAAACCCTCCTTAAAATTAAAGCACTTTAATAATTGTCAGTGAAATAAAAATATGTACATATAATGCACAAAGTAGCAAAGCCAAAACCAGATCATGTCCTCCATCGAGGTAAATAATTTAATAGCTGCCAAAATCCAACCGGGTTGACCGGGTTCTCACAAACAATGGCTCACTTATAACACACACAATAAGAGTTCACCTCGGGCTCCAGTGGACAGTTTGACTTCCTCTGATTGGATGGTCAGTGGGCAACGTGCTGGTTGGCTAGTGAGCTCAGGCGTAAAAACAGGATCAAAATTCATGCTTGTAACTCGTAGCACAGAAAAAAAAAATTGTGTGTCTGTTTCTCAGACTTTGTGAAATCTCACTGTTGAAAATATTCCTGCACAAATTTTAATTATATCGACAAAATATTTCTACAGCTACAAAAACTTTTACCACATGTGGAAATTATATGTGTGCACAAATCCTTATTACACATTCACAAACTTGAATTTGTGAGATTTTCTTTTTACGAATTCCCTTATTTGCTTCCATAAAGAGTCCTCGGAAGACAACTGTGTTTGTGTGCCAACGGTATGTCTCTGATGGGTCCGTGTGGCAAGCAACATCCCTTATTGCAGGTAACTGTAATGATGTGCTGACATGTATGCAGGAAACAGTTGTAGTAGATAACAAATTATTTTTATCAAGTATGAAGGAAGATATTAATTACACAGAACATTTGACTTTGAGTGTATCTTGTGTTGAACGGGCTGGGTAATACTACAAATACCACTCTAATCATTCTCATAATGAACAGCTAATTTTTATAGTTTGGTTGGAGGTCCATGTAGCCACAGGAACCTAACAGCATCTTTATCGTTTTCTGCTAGAGCTATCTGCAAGAAAGCCTTGGTAATATCTTCAGTAAAAGATATCTGTTTGAGTCTGAATTTGATTACCACATTTTACAGATTTGGATTGAGGTTGGGCCCAGTCACTAAACAGTCATTTAGGGATGGGCAACCCTCCTCTTGTGATGATGCATCAAACACTACTCTCAGATTACGTGTTACCTTATCTTCTCGAAGAACAGCATGATGTGGCATGTAATATTTCACTGCCTCGGTTTGCTCTGCCGCTGAAGTGTCTGTAGTACATCCTCACAGATGCCTTGCTGCAGGTAATCCTGTATGACATTGTTGTACCTCATGTACAAGGTTGCATCCATTTTTAGTCTCCTCTTGAGGCCTTCGAACCGCCCCTTTACGACTCTGTCTGGGAGATATGGTCAGTCAGGTCGCCGAGGTAACTCAACTTGGTAGTGGCCTTCCTTGTTTGTTATAGTCTGTTCAAAGCTCTGAAGAACCTCTGTTTCTTCTGGGCTGTGAGCTTTCTCATTGACGATGCCCTGGCAAAGCCCATCCAAAGCTGCTTTCAATGGCTAATTCTGTTATCCTCTGGAAATTGCCAGATACTATTCGTCAGTTATAGTCTGCTCCTATTAACAGTGACAGTACTAGATAACTTAGCACCTTCTAGTGGAAAATCAGCAAGCTGCAGACCTTTTCTCTGGATTCTTCTTGGAAGTGTTCAACAGGGACCTTTATCACAGCAGTGCTCACTTGAGGGGTTTCCACACTACTGTGTTCTGGACATTAGCTTTCAATTTCACTGTGCTGGACACCATAGTATCCATACTGCCACTGTCAGCATCTGGCCTAGCTTCACTTTGATCACAAATTCACTCAATTTCTCTTTGCAAGCTGCCACAGAATTGGCTGGACAATGTTCTGGTTTACTGTCACAATATGATAACAGTCACCTGCTCGATCCCTACAGAGACAGACCACTTGTTAAAGAGTAAGATCTGTTTATCTTCCTGCAACAACTCAACCTCTCACGAGATTTCAGAGCCATACTTTTTGAGCGAGACTTTCTGTTTCTGGTTAAAAAAAAATGATCTTACTCTTTAACGAAAAGGTCTGTCTCTGTAGGGATCCTTTCCATAATGTTGTCAGACACTTAGAATAACAGTCTGAGCCTGTCTGTGGCAAAACAAGCACTTTTAGTGGACAGACTTTTCACGGGCACAGTTGCCCACAAGGATTACGTTGCAGCCAATTTGGTCTACTGGTATAAGTATTGGTCATTTAGACCCTGAAATTTGAAAAAATAAGGCCCAGATTTAAAAATACCGGAGTTTCCCTTTAATATAAAAATTTTGATTATAGCTGCTTTAACTTTTTTTATTTCACACTGATCCTTGTTCAAGTATAATTATGCTGAGCAGAGCGTTTAAATATTTGCCATTGTCATTTAAGCCATTTTATGGTCAAATGAATAATGGTCATATGTTTGCCATAATGTTAGTCATTGTCATGGTGGCAATTTATTTGAAAAAAAATAATGTGACGACGAAAAAAGCACTAAGAATTAAAGCCAGGCACTTTTGCTTGACTTAGCTGTGGTGGTTGCCAGTTCTATGAAGCACCCATACAGGCATCCTCCCGTATTTGCTTAAATGAGGTTTTTAGTTCAAATAACTGTCAAGATGGCAAGTGCCCCTTCAAAAAATAAAAACAACCTATGACTGCTGTCACAGTCACTACGTCCATGTTTCACTACAGTCTGTTGCTAATACTCAACACTTTATTAAACAATGTTGGCAGAAGGGAAAAGGAAACATCCCTTTAAAAGCTCATTTGCATAGAAAAAAAATACACTTCTCTTCGTACTTTGTCCATCCATGAATTAAACAATATCAGTGTTGTCAGAACCTGAAGGGTGGATGATGTTAACTGTGTGATCCCTCATCCCTTCATCATGTCTGACTTTCTACTTACTGTGGCTGAGGTAAAAATGCAGAGCGAGCTGCCATATTTCATCTTGTGTGGAGAGACTGTTGAGCCATCAAACATAAATTAAGCTTTGAGTGATTCCAGCGTATGCAGGCATATACAGCAGTGATCCATCAGTCTTGCACTGCCTGGGGTGCGGAAGGTGACACTAACATCATTTACTCTACATCTCCCACAAAAAAGAAGAACTCCATAAGGATAAAAATTGTTTTTTCAGTTGCATGACACCTAAATGTCAGAGCTGTAGACTGAACACAACCCATAATGCCACCATGTAAACATCACCACATTAATCAAGCACACACCTACACTATAGACAAAAACTTAATCTGGGAACAACTCTTAAGACTGTTGATACCAACACACCCACAAATGACAAATGAAGCACATGTTGGATGACAACACACTGAATGTACAGGTACAACCACCGAAACCCCAGAGGTTTGTTTTTTTTTATTTTTTTTCACCAGGAATAAAAGAGCCATTCAGGTTGCAGGAATAAAAGAGCCAATCGGAAGCCAGAAATAAAAGAGCCAATCACGTCGCAGAAATAGAGGTATACTTACAGACACAGTGGCTAACAGGCTTGTAGTTGGAGCGGAATAAGCGAAATACCAGTAAGCGAAATGAGCAACACCAAAGAAAACGCAGTACCCATGACCAGCTCGAAGCAGGACGAAGCCATCGTCGACAAGAAAGCTCACTCAACTTGAGTAGTTTGGAGATATTTTGGCTATTTACAATCCGACAAAAAACAGAGCAAACTGTGCTGAAGACACTTGCCAGCTAAGACGGGCAACACCACAAACCTTTTTCATGATTTCTTTTTCTTCTGCCTTTGCTTCTGACAAACAAGAGCCATAGTTCACACAGAAACTAGTTGGTTGTATTTTGGCATTCTAACAAGGGACCAATGCTGTCGTTTTTCTTAGGACAGTCTCAATAATCTGTTACAGAAACACAAGGTGTATAGCAGAAAGAAAGTAAGTGTGCAACAGTAATACTCAATACCACTTCAGAACGCCAGCATACATCTAAGGCCACCACACTATGGTCATCTTCTGATACTGTAAATTACATCCATCCATCCATCCATTATCTATACCGCTTATCCTGTAGAGGGTCGCGGGGGTGCTGAAGCCTATCCCTGTAAATTACATTTCCCTCCAAAATATCAGAACAACCATTTAGGAAAACACACTCCTTTCCCCAAATGAGTAACATTCAAAATAACAGTTTCTTTCTCTCTTGAAGGGCTTGGGCGTTTTGACAAGACTTTTCCAGTTTCCAGTCCACTGTATATAAAAGCTATTAGAAAGTTAACTGCATGCAATGTTTTATTGCAATACTTTCAAAAGTTTGTTTCTATTTTCAAGATACATCAATTAATTATGTTTAACAATGGCTCTTCAAATATTTTGATTTGTTCTTAAGTGACTCTTGTCTGGTGAGGGGGCATTAAAGTATGCATTAATGATGAATTATCAAGGCCATGCTGATCCTTTATGGGGCCCTAAGCAAAATTTGATCCCTGACAGATGACACTATTGATGTTAGAATTAGAATTAAGTTGATGTTTTTATTTAAGTCACCATACACAATAAACATAAATAATAATTTTAGACGTTTCCTGTGAGCCTCATCTTTATATCATAATTCATTTGACTGCACTGCTGTTTATTTCCAGCAGCAGTGGCTTGAGGAAGATATACGCACCAGAAAAAAGGTAATATATGTAGCCGGGTGGTCAATTTATTCTGATGTAATTCTCCACTTAGGTTTAGTATAGTTCTGAAAGTTTGTAATACATGTGTTCTTTGTTGTTTTCTTTTAAGTGTAACATTGTTTAAGTCAAGCACAATGTGAAGCAGAGTAAGTGGGCTCACAGTCTAACTTGCTATTGCTAAGTTTGGTTGCAAGGTGGCAGCGTTGAGTTGTTCTATTGTTACTCCACCAAATGCATCTTGGTCTTTCTTCCTGTTTGCGTGCAAACATTCTGGAGATTTGCAGAGTGGACAGTGCTGTGACTCTGTCGTGAACTACTGGAATTCATGTCCTGGAATTTTGGGTGCCAGCCGTTGACCATTGTGTTCAAAATTGCATGGCAAGGTACATGACAGCGTGTTGAGTTGTGCAATCTCCAGGAAGTTCGATGTGGGTTTAGTGAAACGTTTGGAATGTAAGTGTCCTTTACAATTATACATTGTACATTCCCAGAATAATTTTGTGGGCTCATGGTTGATAAATATGTATTTATCTGGTTTTATTTTATGTTTTCTGTCGATATTCATAGCCCACTGCCGTATTTTGTTTCCATCGTTTTTCTTGTAATCCGTGTTTTTGTGAACGAGCAGCCCACCAAAGGGACTCATGCACTCTGTTAAAATGACATGTTGCAAATGTGGTCAAAAATTAAATTAAAGCTACAAAAACCCCAGAAGTAACTGTGTCCTGTGTGGCATCTAATTCCACGGGCTACATATAGCTGATTATTTCACCTAGAAGTAGGTTTAAATTCAAGTTTGTAGTTTGATTTTCAAAGCAAAATGCCTTAGATTGTGTCATACAACTGAAAGATACTAATCCTGTCTAGCTTTTCAAGGTCCAAGGTTAATTTATTTGTCATTATACAACACAAGGTTGCACAATGAAATGTAAGCTGTAGTCCCTTCATGCTACACACAAACAAAAACAAAAGAGACAACTATTATTTATGCTGGAGAGCAGAGGATGAATTGAAGAGTCTTGCAGCCTCAGAGGAAAGAAGCTGTTCTGTTGTCTGCTGGTACTGTTATGGTTTCACCCCTGTGTGCTTTTATTTTGTAGTCTTGTCTTGTGTGCCACCTCTTGTCAAACCCGGAGTGT